>PVKU01000728.1:353379-407362 GCA_004027475.1 Anoura caudifer | reverse complement strand
AAGAAAAGAAAAGAAAAGAAAAGAAAAGAAAAGAAAAGAAAAGAAAAGAAAAGAAAAGAAAAGAAAAGAAAAACTAAGCAAACAACTAGAACAGCACCAGAAACACAGAAATGGAGATCACATGAAGGGTTATCAGTGGGGAGCGGGAGGGAGGAGAATGGTGGAAAGATACAGGGAATAAGAAGCATAAATGGTAGGTCCAAAATGGGAGAGGTTAGGAATAGTATGGGAAACAGAGAAGCCAAAAAACTTATATGTATGACCCATGGACATGAACTAAGGTAGAGGAATGCTGGTGGGAGGGGGTTGCAGGGCAGAGGGGAATAAAGGGGAGAAAAAAATGGAACAATTGTAATTACATTATCAATAAAATATATTTAAAAAAAGAAAATTCCTTCCTCCCCTCTTTACACCATTGTTAGATGGTTAAATTAAAATACTGTACTTCAATTCACCATTTATTCCTAAAATTTATAATGATGTTCACTTGTGAGAAACTGTGGTATCACAACTACAATTTCATAAATGGGATTCATCATATATATTGTACATATAGCTGTGTGTACCCCTTTTAAATACATTATAAACCCATATATTTGCTATGAATTTTAGACACCAAAAGATACTACTCTAAAACTTCTGTTCCGATTTAGAAATAATAAGCTAAATGCTGAATGTAGAGAGAGAGAGAGTTTTCAAACTATCTTCTTATACTTCTTTATTTCCAGATTCTAATGTTCTTGAGAATCTTTCAGATATATGTATAAGTGAATATAAAAGTTGCTTGGAAATGTAGTTTCTTGAAAGATGAAATGACAATAGTAGTTCTTATATCACTTGGCAGCAACTAGAAAAATATGTGATAATGCTTATGAAGTAAATAATTATGATTCAGCAAGTGTTTTGAATCAAAATATATGAATAAGGATGAGAAAACAAACAGCATTACTATAAGGTAGAGAACATATTCAGATTTAAATTGATATAAAGGGTCTTGAGGACATATGTAAGAATTAGAAAAAATTACATTCAATACAAATATAAGGGAAAAAAGGGTATTTATTAGTTAAGTGAAGGCGGAATGGCAGGGGAGGGAAAGCAGGTGAGCAGTCTGCAGTTGAGCTATTGCTGCTGTGTGTTAGTGACTCGAGTCACAGTCATCAATGAGGCAGGCTATTCGGTGCACTCCTGAAACAGAGGCCAGCTAAAATCAAGACAAACGAGACATCCGTCATGCTTTCAACACACAGGGGCTCTGTGCTGTAAATTACCTCTGTCTCAAACGGCAGAGAGAAAGGCTTAAGCGCCCTAGGAGAAAATATTGCCACATGTGGAAATGGTTCAGGAAAAATTCTTCACTTGCTAGACACATTGGGAAAATGTTTGCAACTCATGAAGATGAGGAATGACCAAAACGTAGAGGAGTCTTAGGAATGGAAACTGTAGAAAAGAATTCAGGATAATATATTGGAAAATCAAGAGGGGTTGTCTAATCATTAAAAGCATGAACTTTGCTCGCAAAAAGAGCCTTGTGGGATCTTGCAAATGAGCTAAGGGACCTCTGTGCCTGGTAGCCCTGACTTGCTAACACTGTCCACAAGATCCAGCTTTGTGAGTAAGTGGATTAATTAGTAGCCAGTGAAGTGAAACATGAGGTATTATTTCCCTAAGCTTTCTTTACATGCTATGTTAACATATCAGAAAGCTTCATAGATGGGGTAACATTGTGAGCTGAAGATTATTGTAACTAATATATTTTTTCCTTATAAGAGATGTCTTTATATTCTAGGTTATTTAATCCTCATCCCATATTAGACATCAAGAAACTTTGCACATAAATTTATTTAACAAATAGTGTTTTTGGTGTGTTAGACACTGTACAAGAACTTGGGCAAAAATTGAGTCAAAGAAACAAACAGCCTACTTTGTTGAGGTTTAATGAGCATGACAGATATTTGCTAATCCAATAAATACAGAATAATATAATTAGAAATTTATTTAAAGCAATAGATAGGGGCTAAAGCAAAGACATCTCAGGGCATATGGCATTTAAGTGGAGAAATGATATATGAGTAAGGGTTTAATTGATAAAGGAATGATGTGGAATGAAATTCTAGGCAGAGGGATGAGCAGGCCAAATACACCGAGACTGGAGGGAACGTATGGGCTGAATCTACTGCAGGAAGTAAGGAGAAGGATGTGTGCAGATGAGACAGGAACGTGTCACAAGGGTTAGTAATTCAAGGCTAAGATCTTTGAGCCTTGCCCTAATAAATGACAAATGGCTTAAAATGAGAGTGTCACATGACCAACTACAGTAGTCCCTGAACAACATAGTAGGTTGGGAATGCTAACACTCTGTGCAGTCAAGAATTCAGGTATAACTTTCTACTCCCCCAAAACTTAACCACTGATAGCCTACTTTTGTCTAGAAGCCTTACCAATAATATAAACAGCTGATTAACACCTGGTGTATATATTATATACTGTATTCTTATAATAAAGTAAGATAGAGAAAAGAAAATGCTAAGAAAATCATAAGGAAAAGTACATTTTCAATATTCATTGAAAAAAATTATGTATAAGTGGATCCATGCACTGTCAACCCCCTAGCTGCCTTTATGAAAATCATTCTGACTGCAAAAGTAAACAAATTGGATAAGGAGGGCTGGGTGGGGAAGGGGCATCTATAATACTGTCACTAAGAATACTTCGGAGATTTTTACAGGGGAGTGACAATCTTGGCTCCCAATACCCTTTTCTTCATTTCCCCAAACTCTGAACGCTGAATGACCCAGGCTCTGGTGGCCTCTTCTCTTCGCCGTATATGTTACTGTCTACGTTAGGTCTAGGTGCACTCTTCTCAAGTTTCATGGTTTAAAAATCATTTACATCATGATTTCTCCCAAATTCATAACTCCATTCTGGACCCAACACTTGGATTCCCAAAATTTAGTACCACTTTAATTTCTAACAAATGTTTCAAATTCAACATATACATTGAACTCTTGATTTTAAATCCTCCAAACTGGCTGTTCTTAGAATTTGCCCAATTTCAGTAACTGAGAACTTGACTTTCCAAGTAGCTTAGCCAAATTGGTTGATAAAACGCTTACCTACTATCTTTTTCTCAAAACCTGCATGTAACCATCCGAAAATTTTATTCACAGTAAATGCACAATCCAACTCTGATTTGCCACCTCCACTTCTAACGTCCTAATAGAACCACTATTTCCCTCACTTAGATCATTTTGATAACTTAATTGATCTCAATTTTTCTACTCAGCACCACTAAAATGTATCTCACTGAAATAACTCTAAGTCATCTGATACCTTTTCTCTTCTCAAAACTCTCTAGTACCTTTGAGCTATATTACAAATATAACCCAGTATCTCAATTGTGGCACATTCTATTTTCTAAATGTGGCTGCAACAACATTTAGCATTTGTATGCTTTTCAGCAATGTAATCTTGCCACTTCCTCATTAAGAGGTTAAGTCTATCTCTTTACCTCCTTGACTGTGGGTGACTAGTGACTACTTTGACTGATAGAATACAGCAGAAATAAAGATGTGCCAGTTCTACAAATAGCACTTACCTCACTTGGCAGCTTCCTCTTCTTGAAATGCATAATTCTGTAACTCTTGTTCTTAGAACACTCCCTCTTAAAAACTAGGCCCTACCATAGGATAAGCTTAAAACAGGCTCTCTGCTTGAAAGTCCTAGATAAGCATCCAACCAATAACCAATAACAGTGCAGCCAAGAAACATCTACACATATCTGGGTAGAATCTTAAATGAATGCAGGTCTATCTGATATCTAAGTATATTCACATAAGAAACTGCAAGCAAGATTCCCACCCACGCGCACACAAAAGTAGCAACAGGAGAAGCCAGCTCCCCAGCCCCCTGACAAAATTCAACAATTGAACAGCTATTCACAGGCTAAGAAACAACTCTGAGAGACCTCTGGCACGTACTTGTGAAGTTGAGCAACACTGTGGAACAACAAAACCAGAATAATCACATAAGAAGAGAAGGAAGACAACTTCGTTCTGTCTGCATCATCCCATGTAGCAAGCTAACATTGTTCAGTGACAAGAAGAAACTTACCAACCCCAAAGAGTTCCTCTCTCCAGAAAATTAAGAGTGGGGTGAGCAATCAATTTCTCTAGCCTCTCCAGACACTGTGTGAAGGTCCCACTTCAGTGTTATCCACCCAGACCAGCAAAGCTGAGCTGTATTCAAGTGCTGGATACAAGAAAGCAAAGCAGAGGCTATTATTAGAAAACATGCAGAGGGAGCTATTGTGGTTCAGAGAGATCTGTTCTGCAAACTCAGCAAACATTGCCACTGAGAAAGCCAAAGACCAGCATAACCTTCATGGACCCACTCCAGAGCTCACTACATTTTGCTCCACAGATAAATGCCTTTGCTGATACCAGCCACTTGAACCCCTTCATACTCCCTTCTTCCACCACCCCTGCCAGAGTCCAGGACCCATGTGGGTGATCATCACACATCTCTACAGCTGCAAAGTATAAGACCCTAGCCACTTGAATCCCTCCCTGCCCCTCAAAGCCAAGGAGCCACATTTATAGCCAGATCAGGATTCACCAGTACAAAGTATCGTCCTAGGTCACAGATTGCAAACACAAGGCCTGTGGGCCAAATTGGGCCCTCTGCCTTGTTTTATCCCACCCAGTACCTTGTTTCTACCGAGCAGCAGTGCCAAGCATCTTGCCCCTAGTTAAGGAGTAGTTACATTTATACAGTCCTAAAATTGCATTCAGCCCTTCGAAGGCAACCACAAGGCTGATGTGGCCCCTGGTGAAAATGAGTTTGACACCCCCATACCTAAGCCTTCCCCTCTGGCTAATACCCACCACCATCCTCTTGCTTGGGGCTAGTCCCTCCAGCTGAACACCTGTACAGCACTGGCCTGGTACCTATCATTGGTCTTCTCTGCAGTAGTGGGGAGGTATTATACAGCCACAGGAGTGCAAACTGATAGCCAGGACTCCCAGATGCTAGTATATCTGGATGAAGCTTTGCCTTCTGTCACCAGCTAGCACCACCGTGCCCACTAGTCCCAAACACTGTGTACCAGCATATGCCCGTCCTAACCTCTGTCTCCAGCCTTTACTGCAACATACATGCCCAGTGGGAGAGTATGCAACCACAGGAGAACAAACTGACAGCCAGGGTCTCCACAGCTGTCAGCAAGCCTATAGTTGACCCTGGTCCTTGCTACCTGCTCTAGTTACTGTCACTGTAAGTGTGTCTTAAACTAGCCTCTGCCTTTATTTAGGCATTTGCGGGTCCCGGCAGCTGAGTATGTATATACTGCAAGCTCCAGCCATCACCACTGCCTACTCTGGTTGCTTGTAATCAGAAAGGAAGGCAACACTTAAATCACTGTGGATCCCCTACTGTGTGTCAGTGTTGCGGACCACAGTGGCCTAAACTGAAGAGATATAATGCCCTGGACCCAGTGCTGCCACTCACCTTCACACATGGTACCCAGGACTACTGGATGCAGGGTCACAGCATAAATCAGCATGTCTCTGCCATGAAAGACTTCCCTTATCAAAGTCAGTCCATAAAGTTTGGAAGACGTGACTGTTTTTTTCAAATGTAGAGGCTGTGAAAGCCTAACCCTAACCCTAACCTTAACCCTAACCCTAACCCTAACCCTAACCCTAACCCTAACCCTAACCCTAACCCAGGGGATACCTGTGAAAGGCTACAGGGATTACAAACAATCAGGAAAACGTGTCAACCCAAGAAACACAATAAATCTTCAGGAACTGCCCATCTCCTCCCACCCCCAGAAATGGAGGTCCAGGAATTGCTGGACAAAGAAGTCAAAGTAATTGTTATACAGATGCTCAGTGAGCTATAAGAGACCACAGAAAAACAATTTAATAATGTCACTAAAACAATAAAATAGCAAATTAAGAAGATCTACAAAGAAACAGAAAACACAAAAGAACCAAACAAATTTTGGAGCTGAAGAATACAGTGTGTGAATGATAGAATTTAATAGAGGGTTTCAGCAATAGATTTGAACAATAAAAAGAGAATCACTGAGCTAGAATACAGGTAAACTCAATTTATTTAATTAGAGAAGCAAAAGTAAATGAATAATAATAAAAAATGAACAAAGAAATCTTATAAGAATTTTAAGACACCATCAAAAGAAATTATGTATCATTGGTATCCAAGAAGGGGAAAAAAATGGGAAAGGAGCAGAAAGCATATTTATAGAAACAATGGTAGAGAATTCAATACCTCACTTCAGCAATGGATAGATCATACACACAGAAAATCAATAAGAAAAACTCAGGCTTACACTATACTTCAAATCAAAGGGAACTAACAGATTTATACAGAACATTTCATCCAAAAGTAGAATACACATTTTTTTTTCAAGTGCACATGGAATACTCTCCAGGGAGATCACATAATAGGTCAAAAACAAATCTCAGCAAATTTAAGAACATTTAAAATACACCTGGTATCTTTCTGATTATAATGGTATGAAACTAGATGTCAGAAAAAGAAGAAATTCTGGAAATTTTCTTAAAAAGTGGTGACTAACCAGCATGCTTCCAAACAACTAATGGGTCATAGAACAACTCAAATGAAAATTTTTTTTAAATAACTTGAAAAAAATGAAAATGGAAGCACAAGATATCAAGCCTATGCAATGTTGAAAAAGCTATTCTAAGAGATGTTTGTAGCAATAAATAATTACGTTAAGAAAAAGAAAGACTTCAAATAAACAACCTTTCATTACAACAAAAGAAATTAGAAAAAGAAAAAAAAATCTGTCTTAGAAGGAATGTTATAGCAAAGATTAGACTGCAAATAAACACAGACCAGAAAAATAACAACAACAATCAACAATACTGACAGCTGTTTTTTAAGGTAAACAAAATTGACAAAACTTTAGCCAGACTAACTCAGTAAATACAAGAATGTAAATAAAATTAGAAATGAAAAAGGAGACATTACAATTAATATCACAGAAACAAAATGAATCATGAGAGACTATTATACACCAACAAACTTGATAACCCAGAAGAAATCAATATAACCCACAAGGACAGAATCATGAAGAAACAGAAAATATAAGTAGACAAATGATGTGTAAGGAGAATGAATCGGTAAACCAAACACTTCCAACACAGAAAATCCCAGAACCAGTTGGTATCACTGGTGAATTCTCCCAAATATTTAAGTACAGTTAATGCCAACCCTTTTCAAACTCTTCCAAAAATCTGAACAGAAAGAAACGTTTTCAAAGTCATATCCTTAGGATAGCATTACTCTGATACCAGAACAAGATAAAGCCACTATAAAAGAAATTACAAATATCCCTGATGAATATAGATGTAAAATTTCTCAACAAAATATTAGCAAACTTATTTCAACAGCACATTAAATTATCATTCCCTATGATCAGGTAGTATTTATCCTTGAGATGCAAGAATAATCCAACTTCACAAAGCAATAACTGGTATATATCATAATAGTAGAATAAAAGGTAAAAATCAGATGTTCATCTCAATAAATCCAGAAGAAAACATTTGCCAAAATATAAGGTTTCTTCATAATAAGAAGCCTCAACAAATTTGGTATGGAAGGAACATACCTAAATACAATAAGGCCCATATATGAGAAATCCACAGCCAACATCATACACAATGGTGCAACACTCAAGGCTTGTCCTCTATGACCAGTGAAAAGACAAAGCACCATTCCTATTCAACATAGTACCAGAACTCCTAGCCAAACCAATCAGGTAAGATAATGATTAGATAGGTAGATAGATGATAGATAGATAGATAGATAGATAGATAGATAGATAGATAGACAGATAGATAATAGATGCATTTAAATAAGAAAGAAGTAAAAATATCTTTTTGTGCAGATGATATGATAATCTATATTAAAAAAATCCTAAAATTTCACAAAAAAACTGCTAGAACTAATCAATAAATGTAGTAAAGTTGCAGGATACAAAATCAACATATAGAAAACAGTTGTATTTCTATATACTAGTAACAAAACATTTGAGGAATAGATGGGTTGAGCAAAAAAGAAAAAAACTCATGGACATGGACAAGAGTGTGGTGATTGCTGAGGAAGGCAGAGGGAAGAGGAGGAGGGTATGGGGTGGACATAAATGGTGTGGGAGAGAGACTTGACTTGGGGTGGTGAACACACAGCACAATGTACAGATGACGTGTTTTAGAACTGTGCACCTGAAGCTTGTATAATTTTGTGAAGCAGTGTCACCCCAATAAATTCAATAAAAATAAAAAAAACTCCCATTCATAATAGCATCAAAAATGTAATATACCTTAGAATAAATTTAATGAAGGAGGTAAAATATCTGTAGACTAAAAACTGTAATATTTTGATGAAAGAAACTAAAGATACAAACAAATGAAAAGATATCTGTGTTCATGGATCAAAAGAAATAATATTGTTTAAATATCCATATTACCCAAAGTCATCTATAAACTGAATAAAGTCCCTTTCAAAATTCCAATGGCACTTTTCATAAAAATGGGGAAAAAAAGTCTTAAAAATTGCATGGAGTCACAAAAGACCTCAACTAGTCCAAACATCCTTAGAAAGAAGAACATAACTGGAGGTGTCACATGATCTAATTTCAAACTATATTACAAAGCTCTAGTCATCAAAACAGAATGGTCTGGCATAAAAATAGATACGTAGACCAAAGGGTTATGATTAATAGCACAGAAACAAACCCCTACATATACAGTTAACTAATATTTGACCAGAAACCAAGAATACTCAATGGAGAAAGGATAGCCTCTTCAAATGTGGTGCTGGAAACTGAATAACTACATGCAGAGAGATGAAATTGGTATAAGATAATCTCATACCATTTACAAAGACAAACTCAAAAAAGGATTATAACTTAAACATAAGACCTAAAAGCTTAAAAGTTGAAAAGGCACCAAGCACCTTCACATTGATTTTATCAATACTTTCTTGGATATTATACCAAAAACACAAGCAACAAAATTAAAAATAAATAACCTTGATTATATCAAACTAAATAATACAACACAGCAAAAGAACCAATCAGCACAATGAGAAGCCAACCTATGGAATGGGAGAAATATTTCCAAATTATATATAAGTAGATAATATCCAAAATATATAAAGAACTCATATAACTCAATAACAACAACAAAAATCCATTTTTAAAAAATGGATAGAGAAAAACTGAATAACTAATTTTCTCAAGAAGACATACAAATGGGCAACAGGTACATGAAAAGGCACTCACAACTGCACTCACTAAGAAATATAATCCAAGACCAAAATGAGATATCACCTCACATCTGCTAGAATGGTGGTTATCATCAAAAAGATAGAAATATTGATAATTGTTGTTGAGGGTGTGGAGTATAGGGAATCCTTATGCACTATTGGTTATATAAATTGGTACACCCACTATTAAAAATAGTATGGAAGTTCCTCAAAAATTAAAAATAGAATTGCCATATGATCCAAAACCCCACTTTGGGTATACATTCAAAGAAACTGAAATCAAGCTCTCATAGAACTATCTGCACCCCCATTTATATTTTAGCACTATTTACAATGGCCTAGATATAAAAACAATCAACCCCCCCCAATGGATAAAAGGATAAAGATGTATACTATTCAGCTATGAGAAAGAAGGAAACCCTGTGATTTGAACGAATCATGATCCTAAGTGAAATGAGTCAGAAAAAAAACAAACACTGTATGAGATCACTTATATGTAGAATCTGAAATAGCCACACCCAGAGAAACAGACAGTAGAATGACAATTAATGAGGTTTAGGTGGGAAAAATGGGAAGATACTGGTCAAAGGATACAAACTTCTGAAAAGGAGCAGTTTGCTATCCCAAAATATGCCTTTTGAAATATCGATATGAAGCTGGTTATTTTTCAAAATGCAAGATTTAGGTTTAGATAGAGGACCTGCTCCAGAAAGGGAGATATCATCATAGATGACTATAATTTAGTATAAACTAGTGTGTGACACACAGGGAGAACCTAGCAAGCCCATTTGAGCAATGTCTTCTCTGTGTCCCATTATTAAAGATGGCCCAGCAAACATTTACTTACCAAACATTTGCTTTTTAATCTCCATATGAATTGCCTTCCTGACCTTTAAGGTACCAGACCACAGCTCCCTCCCTTTCTCCTTAGCTCAAGATGGCATATTTGCTAAACTGCTCTACTTGTCCTTGGGTCTCATATTCTTAAAGCACCCCAGCATGTACATATGTATTGAATTTGGTTATTTTCCCCAATTAATCTGTTTCATGTTAATTTGATTATTAGCCTAGTCAGAACTTAGAAAAGAGGTAGAAAATTATTTCTTATGCCCTCTCACTTTCATGTATAAGATTGAGAAGTTTTGGGATCTAATGTACAATGTTGTGATTATAACTAATAATACTCTATTATATTTTACACTTGAATGTTGTTGCTAAGGGAATAAATCTTAAATGCCCTCCCCACAAATAATAATTGGCAACTATATGATGAGATGCAAATGTTAGCTAATGTCATCATGGTAATCACTTTGCAATATATAAATGTATCAAATCAACATACCACACATCCAAACTTATACAATATTTCACAGCAATTATATCTCAATAAAGCTGGAAAACTAAAAGAATATCACTTCCAGCTGAGTCAGCCAACAGACAAAAGGAGTTAATAAGTTAGTTTTAGGTGATTGCTAGTACATCAACCAAAAAAAAAAAAAGAATATTTACAGTGACCTGGAAAACCTTACTATATGTAGTCCCTTCCACACTGCCATGATTTTGCCCCGTACCACTCTTCTCCTCACTCATCCCGTTTCAATCACACTGATCTTTTAGCATTCCTTGAACATGCCAAGCATATTCCTATCTCAGAACATTTTATATTTTTTCCTAATTATAATGCTCTTCCTTCATACAGTTATCTTTTAAAAAGTGAAAGACTGTAGTGACTTGTTCACTGCCTTTACTGATTTGTTCAGATGTCACCTTATTAAAGAATTCTTCCATGACTATTCTTAAGAAAAAAATAAGGCCTACTTCTCCTCAGCACTCACTTTGCTTCTTAAATAAGTTTATCCTTACCTATAGAATTTATTATTAGACTTCATGCTATACTTGTTTGTTCTTAGTAATTGTTCACCTTTTTGCTCTAAAAATACAAGTATTATTAAAGCAGGACCTTTTTTTTTTTTTTTGAGTTTTTACTGCTTTCAAGCACACAGATAGTAACTGGCAGATCAGTACTTGTGTTTGAATAGGTGATTTCATAAATTTTATAGATGATAAATGGATAGATGAATAAATGAATTTGAAAGCCAAAGGAAAGGAAAATACCATTTCTGCTCTGACCAAATGATGTATAACAGCAGAAATTAGCCCTGGCTGGTGTGGCTCAGTGGATCAAATGCCTGTGTGTGAACTGAAAGCTTTCCCGTTGGATTCCCTCAGGCAGGGCACATGCCTAGGTTGCGGGTCAGGTCCCCAGCTGAGGGTGCGCGAGAGGCACACCCTCGGTTGATCAGTGTGTCTCTAACACATTAATGTTTCCGTCCCTCTCTTTCTCACTCCCTTCTACTCTCTCTAAAAATAAATGAACTATTTAAAAAACTTATTAATATATTACTAATTATTAATATAGAGAACATATGAGAAGAATCCCAGGTTTGGAAAAATGATTTAAGGCTTGTTTCCATAAATGTTGAATGTAAAGATCTTTTAGGACTCCTATTTATAAATTGGCAATGTATGTAAGTGCCTCGGAGGAAACCTCTTCTCAAGGGTAAAGTCTAGATTATTATATACATTCACTGTACACAGATGCCTTGATTTAAAGCATTACAATGAATGATTTTTCTGGGAGAGGTATCTAACTCTATTTAGGGTGCTGTAAGAAAAATACCATGGATAAGGTAGCTTATAAACAACACAAATGTGTTTCTCATAATTCTTGAGGCTTAGAAGTCCAAGATTAAGAAATGGCAGATACAATGTTTAGTGAGAACATGACAGATGGTCATCTGCTAGCTTTGCCCTCACATGGGGGAGGAGGGTGAGGCACCTCTCCAGAGTCTCGTTTCTTAGGGCACTAATCCCCATCATGAGGACTCTGCCCTCATGACTGAATAGCCCCCTAGAGGCCACACCAACAAACACCACCATGTTGGCAATTAGGTTTTAGCAGATGAACCTGGGGAGGAAACATTGTCTGTTGCAGGAGAAAGATAGAGTGCTAAAGGAAGGTGACCTAGAATGGAATATGGAGAGGAAAAAATGTTTAAATTATGGTAAAATATAAAGAGTTAGATATAAAGGAATAAGAAAAAGAAGACTTGTAGAAGTAAAACTGTGAAAAGTTACATGGTTTAATCAGAAATTCAAATAGCTAAATGATGGCATTTTGATGTTCACGGGTCCTTATTCCTTGTCTCTTTCAATAGTCAAATAAATAAACACAGTGACATTTGATAAATGAATATAATGACACCTGTAAATAGCAAGGATAGGCATAGTTTATGACTTAGAAAAAATATATGCTAATAGGAAAGAGAAAGTTTGAGGAAATCTTGGTACTATCAGCCATTTGCTTCCCAGGAAGCCGACCTCAAGTTATTCAGTAGGAAGAAAAAAATATACTAGGATACCAGAAAGGAAAATAAAATAATTGGATACTGGGTGGGAAGTTCCAGGAGGCTTTCAAACATATTGGGAGTGATGTCCACAATGGCAAAAATATACTTGTAATGCATGCATCATTATATCTAAAAAGGTTAACTGAAACAGATCATTTCTGTGTCTAGAATTCAACCCCATATTCAGAGCTCAAAAAGCTTGATTTACCTTCATGTGCCTCCAATGCCAAACACTTAGTTGAAAACAAAATCAATTTGCTGAGACATGGGCTCTGACCCAAAAAAACGTAGTTCTTGCTTGGCAATTGTAGATGTATTCACTCCGTTGCTAGGAAAATCAGGAGAAACAAAACATGATGTAAGATGCTTCCAAAGTTCTATAATTCCTTTGCAGAAAAAAAAAATCATCCTCATCTGTTTATCTGTTTGTTGTTCATTGTTTTTTGTTGTTGTTGAGTTCAGGATTGTGTTCTTAGAGTGAAAAAACTATTCTTTTGAGAAGCCAAATCAAAGGTTCCTGAGAGTGTTATTTTAGATTTGTTTTTTTCTATTTCAGTCATAGTAGTTAATTTTATCTTTTTACTTTTTACTTTGCTTTCAGGTTGTTGTTGTTGTTGTTGTTTTTTTACTTTTGCAATTGTGGGGACTTTAAGAGATGAGTAAAATAAAAAGCATAAATTGATATAATACATGATTACCGAGGATAGTTCTTATTGCCTATTAAAAGAGTTTAAGGATGGCATGATTTCTATGGACTTCAGATCAAGACTCAGGGAAGGCTCAAAGAGTAAAAAAAAAAGTCTAATTGTACAGTTCTTAATCATATTCCTTTAATATAATGTCCTTAGCTCCTTCTAGTGACACTGTCATTTGTATGTAAGTATTCTAGTACCAATTACAATGAACGTTTACTGTGAGTTTTCCCATACCAAGCAATCCTTGGACATCATCTAGGTGTCCTATGATTCAACTCAAGTCTGAGACTACCTACCTCAGAGATATTATGTAATAGAATAAAATAGTCTTTCTGACTCTATCTTGATCAAACCTACCCAGTTCCCATAATATGTCAGTTAGCAACTTTTGCTTAGTCCTGCATATAGATATGCTAATCATTAAAGAGATCTAATGTGTAGACTAGGAATTACTAAAACAACCTTGCCTCTCAGATCTACTTTCCCAGGAAGATAAGGAAGTCATGTATAAACATGATGATTGTTTATAAAAAGATTTATCAGAACCTCATGACTGGGACCAAAAAAAGCAGAGTTTGTTGACCAAAAGCAAAAACTTTCACCATCCCACCTGAGCCTTTGCTGATGTCCCAGTGTCTACGGTCATCAATCACTTCTTGACCTCAAATTCCTCCCACTTATCCCCCTTCCCTGAACATAAAAGGAACCTGAATTCTATACTTTCTCAAAATGGTTTTTTAGGCCACTAATCTGGCATCTTCTCAGTCTGCTAGTTTTCTGAATAATGTGGCTTTTCTTGCCCCATTTCCTTGTTACTTGACTTATTGGCTGTTGTGTAGCAGGCAGTTCAAGGTTTTACCCCATTACAGTCAGGCTCCACAGATAAAGGACTCAGTCCCACAAGACCACCCTCTGCTTCAGATGTCAATCACAAGCAAAGGTGATTACCTGCACTTTTCACTGACTGGCTTTAAATCAGATGTTCCTATGGCTTCCACTTTGGGTTCAATTAATTTGCTCACAGAATCCAAGAAAACCATTTATTTGTTACCAATCCAATGTGCCAGATCTGTCAAAAGGCCACAACTCAAAACTTCAGAGTCTGAAATAAAGAAAGGTTTATGGATCACAAAGGCACCAACCTAGAAAATGGAAGACCTAATCTTCAAATCCATCTTTAGAAAGTATGGAGTTCAGGATTCTCTTATGTGAAGGGAAGGGGAAATGGTGGGGGGCAAAAAGTGATTGATGACTGCAGACATGTGGGTGTTAGCAAGGCTCCCAGGAAGATTGGTAATTCTAGTTGATATGTATCTAATCATGAGATTCCTACAAATCTTCATTAAATAAGGAGCTCTTTTTATAAAACTCAAACTACAAGCAGAATCCCTCTAATAATTAATATGTCTATGTGCAAGACTAAGCATAAGCTATTATTCTGAAGGTCATGGGAACAAAGCAGGCTTGAGTAAGATGGAGTCAGAAAGACCAAACATTTCACTCTGTTATATACTCACTACATTACTGATTTGGTACAAAGGATATTAAAGAATACAAATCAACAGCCAGATGAAGAAATAAATAGGGCAAGTCCTGAGTAAAGAGTTCCTGTCCCCATAGAATTTGGGGCCCAGCACAGAGGCATGTGGAAGCTTCATGGTTCCCCAAGGTCTCCTAACCTTGTATGTAACTCAGGAGCAGCTGAATAAATGGGACAAAAGAGCAAATCGTGGGGAAAGGTCAGGGTGTTTTCATGCCCTCTCTGGGCATATCACTCGTTCCAAATCTCAGAGCATTCGCCAACCCAGAAGCTCTTCTAACCCCATCCTTTCAGGATGTTATGGAGTTTTCATTATATTAGCATATAATCTGTGCTTCTTGACCGATTCAACCTCCAGTTCTCCTTTCTTTCTCAGAAGTCATTGGGATGAAACAAAGTTTTCACCTTCTTCCATGAAGTGGTTGCTGCTTTTCCTGGCAACCAGCCTCCTATCTTAGGGGAAGCCTAGAAGCCATCTTATTAACATAACAACCTTCTACTCTCTCACTTAGGAAATTCCAAGGGTTTTAGAAGCTGTGAGACCGAAACTGTGATAAAAACTAAATATATATTTCTTACAAATTGCAGATACCAAATGATTTGTATAGTAATTAAGGTCTAGACAACAAAATATGGTGGAGATAAAATAGATTTGGGAATTAGGCAGATGTGAATTAGCAGCCCATATCCACCACTTACTGGGTATATTCCTTTGGGACTGTTACTTATCCTCTGGTTTTCTCATTTGTAAAATGAAGAGCTTAATATATATCCTATCATTCTTAAGATTAACAACAACATGTAAAATGCTTAGCACAGTACATGGCACATGGTGCCAGTTATTATTCTAAAAATCAGTCATGTTCCTGCATGCTGTTCACTTTTATGATTCCAGATAACTAAGTATTCATACTTACTTTTTAATGTGATGCATTGTTTCTTAAAGCCTCCAAAGTATTGCTTTTATGCAGGAACATGGAAATCTGCATTTAAATGAGAACTAGTGAGGCATAAGGTTTTCCCTGAGAGAAGAAGGTCATGGATTTTTCTTTTTACATAGGTTGAGGGGAAACAGCTCTAAACCAGAAAGGACTCCATCGCTTTCCCCTCACAGTCTGAGAAAGGCCCGCCTGTAATACAAAAGTATGTGCACCACAGGGTTGGTTGGACAGGTGAACCATTTGCTATTTCTGAAGCATACATGTTGCTTTCTGTACCTAACATGCCAGAGGCTCTTCTCAGGGCCAAAATTTCTCCTTTGTCAAGCTCCATAGGAAACTGATGTAGTCCATGCTCAAAAGACATCCAATACAGAGCTATGAAGCTGCCATTGACTTCACATCTCCACTGGAGGAGAGGGGAAAAAATAAAAAATAAACCAGTTACAGGATGTCAGGCCAATCCTAAAAAAGTATGCTTATATTATTACAAAGGGCAGAGAATTGAACTTTTAAAATATCCCTGTGGGGATGGTAGCTCTGCAGGAGAAAGGAAGATGCCATTGAAGAAAGGCTACTGGTTCTTTCTGGATTTTCTAATCCCTTTATGCTTTCCCTAAAATGTAACATCAAACTGGTTTGAGAGCTCTTGCTTGGTGTGGATTTTGTTTAGTGATTTTCCATTAACTATCCCATTTCCAAGAAACAAAATCACATGGGGTTTCATTAAATAAAAGAATAAAAACAAAAATATTACAGATGGGGAAAGACAGAGATACCCAAGTAAAGAGGCTCCCTCCCCTGCCTCGGTTCTTATCTTGCTCACAAGAGAATAATTCAAATGACAGACAAACACATATAGTGAAAATGAGATAGCAAGTTTATTTATGAAATGTGCAAGCATGGAGCTGCAAGCAGACACCCAGCAAGTCTAAACACCCCACATATAGAAGAAAGAAAGTTGTTAGTAAATTGGTTAGTTAAGTCTATATAGTTGAGCTGTGGCTACAAGTGGGTACTTAGCTAATCTAAGTATACTGATTATTGGGGTTCAGGGGTTATATACCTTAACTAGTTTCTAGGTTCCCCCCACTTCTCCTCCTTCTAAATCTGGGGAATAAGGTACAGCTACAAAAGCTTTCTTTCTCAGTTAGTGAAAGCTCTTTGCCTTAGTGAAATTGTTACAAAAGCTCTCTTTCCCAGCATAGGCCACCTCTTCCTCCTGTACAATCCCTGCTTGTGATGTTCAGAACACTCAGCAATCTTAGTAAGATTATTATAGAAGCCCCTTTTCTCAGCACAGTCTCAAGTACTCTCCCCTCCTCCTGTGCTGTTTTGCTTTTAATGCTCGGGACACCAGCAATCTTTTCAAACGGAGCCAAGGACTGCTGAGTTAATTGGTGAGACCCGTCTTCCTTTTGCTTTTAGCCTCCTGTATTAAGTTCTTTGTTACACTGTAGTGGTGAGAGCCCTGCTTTATTTCCCCTTTGGCCACTCATTTCAGGCTGCTAACTAACAGAAAAACATTAATTTTTGCCTCCCACTTATAAAATTATTAAAAGCAACAAAAACTCTAGGAAATCATTAGAGCTTTACTGTGAAAAAAATTTTAGTGTTCATGAGACAGATCTTATGAAAGCAGTATGTAAAAGTTTATGACTGTTCATTGTGGCCTTTCTCCTCAAATTAATAGTACATGTGTAACAAAGCTACTTCAATTAAAAAAAAATACTCCCAAAATGCTGAAGTTTATTCTTTCTATGAAAGAGTCAGTGGGAGAATAGTGTGTAGGGAGGGGGAAGAGGCTTAGATATGTGAGGTCATGCAGAAACCCAGAGCTCCTCTGTCTTCTTCCTCTGCCTTTTGCCAGGGTGGGAGATGTGTCTGTATAGTAAAAGCTGGAAGCATCCAGGACTGGTTCTAACAACAGAGGGCAGGAGAAAATGAGACCTAACTTCAGACCAGTAAAGCACATCAAATGACTCTGAACTCTATTTACAAACTGACCCACATATAAGAACATCAACTTGATCATCATCTCAAAATTTGGAGGAAGGAAGTGGCTGGTGCATGGATGGTGGTGATTACGCACATTAGTGATCTCCTGAACTCAAAAATGAAATCGAATCAACAACGGGTCTGTGAACAAAAACTAAAGAAGAAGAGACAATGCCTTGATGGTTTTGACAATGTTCATATCTTTGAAAAAAGTCTTTATAAATGTGCTCAGGAACCGCTAAAGAAAGGACACCTTGAAATGAAAGCAGGGGTGCAAAGGGTGTCATGGGGAGGGAGGGGCAAAAGAAGGAAGCAGATGGGAAGGGGAATATAGATACAGTAGAAAAAGTAAAACTACAAAATAAACATTAAAATTTTCTTTGAAGGTAATAATGTGTGAGGTAAATAAAACCTTAATATTTCAGAGAATACACTTAATAATGTTACTCATAATGCATAGGAACATTAAAAAGACAAAGAAAATAAGAGATGAATGATAAAGAGAACAATAGACATTCTATCTAATATGAAGATAGAAATTCTAAGCTCAGTAGTTTTAAGTAGAAGAGTCTGCGACAGGATAGTAAGAAGCTAAGAAAATTTCTGGACAAGTGGACTAGGGAAGCTGAGGCAAAAAAATTAAACAACGCCCAAAAATTGAACAATTTACAGCCAGCTGCTGAATCACAAGACTATCTTCCCCAACCAAGAACACTTGAGAGCAATAGGTTTATACCTCTCCTCCCTATCCAGAAACTACATAGCTTAAATCTCCCTGGTTTTGGAAATAGAGAACAGAGACCAATTAATGCCATTTGTGCCAGCTAAAACCAAGGACAGAGGAAGTCAGGGAAACAAATAACAAAAACCCTATTAAAAGCCAGACAGACCCAAGATAAAAGTAAAACAATATAATAGACCAAAGGTTAATTCCGAACCCCCATCCCATACATTTATCTTGATGCATCAGCATCAAAAACTGATGAATATTCTGCTGAAAACCTCCTCTGAGATTCTTGCCTGCATGGGGGAAAAAAAATAAAATGTCCTCAGGACAAAGGCTCAATGTGGGCTAGCATGAGAACACACCCATGCCCCGTCCTGGACAGGAACTTTTTATTTCCTCCTGAACTCTAAGAATCCCCAAGAGATTTGCAGCCAGGGGAGCAGTGGGCAGCTCTAGTCTCCAAACCCCCTTTTTTTCCTCACTTCCCAGTGAGCTAACAGCAGCCCTGCCTTACTCTCTCCTTTCCTCTGATGTTTCTAGGGAACCAAAGCACGAAACTGCCCAGGCTCTCCCCTGTTACTTCTTCTACCCGAAGTCCTTCCTTTATTTCACTGTCCCCAGCTTTAATAAACATACTCTCAAAATTACCTGGACTCACGTTATGAAATCTTTCCTACACGAAGTCAAAAACACACAGGCTGCTAGCCAGCCTAAGGCAGACCCACTCCAGGCTGGTCCTTGTTGGGTAATAAAACAATGAAGAGGAATCATGTTGTTAACCACACACGTATCATTTATGGCTTGTAACTACTGTTTTCTCATTTAATCCCCAGGAACATACTATAAAATATGTTCTTAGACCTATTTAATAACTGATCCTTGTAAAGAAATTTAAATAAACTGCTACAGAATTAATAAAGACTAGATACTGCAAATCAAGCCTGTCCACTTCTGGAGGTGGTGACCTCTTTATCTGCTTTCATGGAGCTGAAGAAAAATCTGAGTCTAAAGTTGAAAGGGTTTTGTCTAAAAAGTCTGAGTCTATAATTGAAATGGCAAAAATTATAAGAGCAGCCCTGGAGAGGAAAATATTTGAATTTTAACACGTTAAAAAATTCTGAAGGCATCTATTTTAAAAAACGATTTAGCTACAAAGGAAAAAAAAGACTGGTTTCAAAATTCTATTTTGACACAGAGAAGAAGACACTTGAATTTTGTGGGGAAATGTTTAGGATCTAAGAGGTCCCTGACTGACAAGTTGTCATTCACATGTAAAGACCTCAGAGAAATGTAGTCTGTTTCACACGAACTGTAGAAATGCCCTTGCTTTTGCAAGATTATTTAAAGAATCAATCTAACCAACAAAATGTCAATCAAAAAAAATATTTAAGAAAGCTCTTGTAATAAGTAGGCTCAAAACAATGAATTGAGTACATGAATTCATGTGAGTTACCTCTCCCAGTTTAAAGGGTGGCGACCCACTTTGGTTTTTAGGGTATCTCTGGTTCTCCCTCATTAGTATTTGCATGGTTTTCTCATGTTCTATTACCATAGTTCAGCCACAGGCTTAGAGTAAGAGTTCAATACACATATATTTCATAGATTATTAATAATACTGTATTTCCCTATCTATGTATAATGCTCTCAAATAATGTGAATTCCTCTTTCCCTGTGAATATTTATAAGGAAAACTCTGGCATTCTGCTATGAATGCAACATTTACCAACTGTGGTTTCAAATCATCAGGATGCCTTGACTCACATAGAGGCACTTTCAATGCTATTTAATTGACACATATCAAGGGCCCCTGAAATCAATGTATGAGACCTCTGAAAACCACCCTTCATTTAACTTTGACTTAAATTTGGAAGTTTTCGAAAGTGCAGGTGCTCTTCATTAGTCCTTCCTGATCACGTTCATCATACTTGCCATGAGATTTATGTTTGGTGAGGGGTGGTAGTTGGTAGGAAGAAGCTACAACAGAGGATGACTGAGCAATGTATATACAGCATAAGGCCAAAGTGTGTGCATGTGTGTGTCTGTGTGTGATTGCGCTCTTTTTTATCGAGCATGAAAAATGTAATGACCCCACAAATAGACACTGTAAGAACAATAATGATTCCTAAATTTCTCCAGCCAAATTAATCTCTAGATTGATTACTAGAATGCAGAAGAAATTATGACTAGTAATGTAGTTGTGAATGGCTTAACGCTGGGTGTGAGTAAGAGAACACAATATAGGGAGCAAATCTACAACTGACAATGAGCGCTGAAATTAAATAGTGAAATAATTCTATAGTTATCTAATATGCAGTAGCATGTTATGTTGTATACTGTATACATCATATAAACATATGTCATAAGCTGAACCGAAAATCCTCTGAAAGATTTCATATAGCAAATAATTTGAATACAATGGAATACTACACAGCAGAAAGAAAGAAGGAATTTCTATCTTTTGTGACAGCATGGATAGAACTGGAGAGTATTATATTAAGGGAAATAAGCCAGTCTGTGAAAGACAAATACCATGTGATCTTACTTACAAGAAGAATCTGATGAACAAATAAACCAATGAGCATCCAGAGACATGGAATCATGGAACAGAATGGCAGTGGCCTAAGGGAACTGGGGAGGTCATAATGGTGGATAGAAGGGGAAGGGACTAGTCAAAAAACATATATGAATGAACCATGGACATGGAGAATGGTGTGGGGATTGACTGTGGGATGCGGGGTCTGGCTGGGTGGAGGAGACAAAGGGGGAATAATTGGGACAACTGTAATCCAATAACAATAAAAAAATTTATAACCTAAGTCAATGAGTAGTGCATTAACCTTGAAATAAAGAAGGTGCTAGCAGAAGAAAGCAGGCTAAGTACATTATTTCAAAAGACATAACTTTATATTATCTTTAATTTTAGAGAGAAATGTTTTTGTTTAAAATATTGGAAAGAAGCTACTAGTTTTCAAAGTAACATAACTTCTATATTACCTGCAGAAAATTCAAGAAAACAAAACATAGTTTTTGTAATCAAGTGAGAAGAGAAGGAAGCATACAAAATAGGGTAAAATGATTAAGCACATTGTCAAACAATTGTTAAATATTAAAAAATAAATATACATAGGTTGGTAATGTTGAACTTAAAGTCAGCCCTGAACTGCTGAAAAATAGCAATGGCTAAGAAATCCTCTACCATTTTGGAAAATAGTTTACAGCAAAAAAAATCACCTTTTCCCATATGACTTAGACAAGATACTACTTGTGCATGACCCCTTGTTTGTTTACAACAGGGAAAGCACAGACCTTTCAAATTCCCTTTCTCTTTCTCATAAATGTTTAGCTAAACTACCTCTCCCCTGCTCCCAACTAGCCAAACACAAGAGATAGACATCTACTGGTTGACTGAGATTCTAGTGACAGAACAATTGCAGCTGTAAAATCATGTCATATATAACTTCTCTACTCCTCCCTACAAAAGTCCTCTGAGACACTCTGATCTTCAGATCTGAGGTTCTAATCCTATTGCAGGGACTGAAATGGGACTAATTCCCCAAGCTGTTTGTTTTTTTGTGTTTGACAGTTCACTGTCATAACCTTCTTGGGCCTGGGAGCTCACCTGTATGGGTATACATATGGAGTATGGGTATACATATGGAGTATGGGTATACATATGGAGTATCTTCTCCACTCAAGCATGGAGGCCTGTGGAACCCCTTGTGCTCCACAGTTCAGGTACCCCACAGGAAGTCCAGCTCCCAATCCCTGCGTTTCGGACATCTGTCCATGGCCACACACTAATGATTTCATTTTGATTCATTTCCTTTTCAGTGCTCTTTTTGGCTTGGTTTTGTTGCCGTTTTTGGTTTTACCTTGTTGCTAAGAGAAACTCTAATTTACTTTCAACACTCATAAGAATCCCTGTGAATTATGTATTTCACTACCACAGCAACAATTCAAATCTTTACCCTGATTCGGCAGAACTTTACTCAGGATTGTTCCTTTCACTATCATGGACTCCTCCTGCTGCTCCTTCACTTCCAACAAAGTCACACCATTTCTCACCCAATACTCTCCTTACATACCTTCCCAGCATGCTTTCTTGCCAATTATTCATTTTAATTCTACAGTTTCGCTTGTCTACTTTCAGCCCTTGTTCCTCATTACCCTTCGCTGGATCCATTAAATCCCCCTGCCTCCCAATTTACCATCCCAGCAGCTATGCATTATATACTTACTATGTCACCAACTGTTTGCCTATTCCAAGGAAGGGTGGTAAAAAGATGAGGAATGGAGACAAGGAAAGTGTCAGTGACATAAATTCTTCACTGCTAGTTTACTAAGAAGAAAAAGACAATTTCATTTTGAGGAATACTTTTTCCAGTCAATCAAAAGCAATTGTTGAATAATTATATTGTCAAGGAATAAAATTTAGATTTAATGGAAGAGGGCTGAAAATTTATAGTACAACCAAGAACATGAGTAAGACTGTGAAATAAGAATTTAAAAACAATTCAATAGCATTGTGCTGGAACAAGTATGCCAAGAGCTGCTCAGAGATTCATGCTTATATAAGCATAAGAAACAGCATCCAGAAAACAGGAATTATAATATATGTAGATGTAGCTCTGAGCCTCAGAGGTATTTGCTAGCATTTCTCTAAATGCCAGGCTCCACAGTAAGCAATAGAAAAATAGCAATGATTCTGTTAATATATACTTGTATAAAATATCCATTAGAGTATATTCAAAATATGAAGGAACATGGAGAATTGTCACATTATTGCCCACTTAGCTATATATACTTTCAAATTTAAAATATATTTCCAACAAAGTTATTTTATCCTCATACTCTACCGAACCCTGAATATAGGCATCACATCTATCTGCCCATCACAGTTGTTCTGACAGTTAATGGCCTAGTTCAGAAGAACAAATAAAAATATTAAAATGTGTAATTTAATGTATTGGCAGAAACCCATGTAAAATTTCTAAATGCCTGTGACTATATTTAAGCTACTTGCTTCTGAAATATGTTTAATACCAGAAGTACTTGTTATATTATTTACAATTAAGCATTTATAACTATAAATGCCAAGAAACGTTTTTACACACATATTCTAGTTTAACACATTTTACTAGTGTAAATTAAAGCTTATATCCCACTAACATCAGTGAGAAAAACTGAATGCATATGCAGCTGGCCTTTTTTGGATTATATATGTATCACTGTACTTACTACTGAGCTGAAATTCCAAGAGGAGAACTCTAGGAATAAGAATGTTTCATATACTTTAATAATGAATTTTAGCATATTTCAGACTCAATGAGTCTCTTTAAGAAATTTTTAACAATGTAAGAAACTGGAATATAAAATCGAGCAACTTGTAGAACATATTGGAAGCATATTACTGGGCCCAAAACATGCCATTTTACTGAATTCTAGTTGCAAACTTAAAATGTTGGCTAACATTGTTAAAATAAATAGATTTTTAAAAAGTTTTTCAACATATTCTGCTTCTATTATTTGTTAAAGAGTTAACTGAAAATTTATAAAAATGCTGCTTTTTTTTAAAAGATGTCTCATGCATTGTTCTTTCATTTATATTAACTGTGTTTAAAATACATGCAATTTACACATCAAATAATGGAAGAGCAAATCGTAAAGTCACTGAAATTTAGTGATAGTACTAGCAGTAAAAACATGTTGTAGTATAATGCAGGGAAGAGAAAAGATATATATAGGGCAATATTTTTGTTGTTGCTGTTGTTAATGTTTAGGTGTGTATGTTTGTGTTTCTATTGAAAAGTGACAACTGAGAAGACCTTTTTAATAGAAATAAAGGTAACTATAACATCTCCTTTGTCACCCTTTGATATTGTACTCTTTACTCATCCTCTTTCTGTGGCAGACCAGAAAACATAATTTGTTCACAGGATACTACATAGTAATGTTTATTTACAGAGACTATAGAAATAAACGTTTCTCTACCATCAGGGCGGAGATGGCCAGATATTTACTGAAGCCCCATGTCCCCTTCTCTCTGAGCATGCGTCTAGGCTGCACCTCCCATATCCCTGGTGGATATGGAAGTCTGAATTATCATGCAAGTAATGCTATCATGTTGCTGGCTACGAATTTCTTTTCCCTGCCCTGCTTGGACTATAAAATGTCTCTGTGCAGCCTCCAACTCTCTCGACCCTCTTCTTTTTCTGAAAGCAGTCTATGATGGCAAGGAACTAGGAGATGATGGAGCCTCAGAGGTAAGGAGCCAAGGTCTCTGAATGGGCACTAAGGGAAACTGCCATCTAGGATTATTAGCTGAGAACATCATGACTTTATATTGTATTAAGCCACTAAAATTTGGGATTTTTTAGTTAATGAGGTCTACACTCCTAACTAATATAACTAATAATATGAAACCCAATGCACTTAACCACAAGGAGTTGAACAAATCTATCTCCATAAATATCTAAGAAAGATTATAATTTCAAGTCTGATAAATTGCCTACATTTTCATTAGCATATCTGGCTAGATACAATTAAATAAACATTGTGATGGTTGCTAACATGATCATACTATCAGCCTTCAGAAAGCATAAAATCCAGAAGATACATGACAATCTAGATGTTGAAGATATGAGTGCCATTAGGAGAAAGACATTTTTCATAAGCTATTTACCATTGACAACTCTGTGTATGTATACTGAAGCAACAAACTGATACTTTTGTAAAGTGTGTAAGTTAAAATAGTGTTTATTCCTTTGTTAAAGTGATACTTGCAGATACTCATAATTTAAAATAATAGTGGTCCTAATAATTTGGACAACCTTCCCATTAAGAATAAGACAGGGAATGTTTAAAAATCCAGTAGAGGGCAACTGGGAGCATGTATGTCAGTGACGAGTATGGGGCCAATATTCTAGATAATTAGGAATCAGAAGGAGGTAATACCGGTGTTTTTAGCTGCTTTTCTCTTACAAGCATTTGATAATTTTAGCAGAGACAGTTGAGATACAGAAAAATTGACAGAAATTTTGATAGCTTTATAGAGATAGGGGATAAAAGAAATAAAGTCCAGGAGCAGGCAAAGAGAGTTAAATTTTAAACCCTCAATGCTTTGTCTTGAGACTACAAAATCTCTAGAGGTAAGAATAAATCAGAAATACACTGAAACTTTCAAGAACTTCAGCCCTGCATCTAATAATCTAGGCACATATGAAGAGATTAAGGTTATCTGGGGTTGCTATTTACCTGACAAGAGTAAATAAATATCCTCTTTAGAAAGACATAAATAAATTTTAGTCTTCTCATTATTTCTACAATTTTTATATTGATATCCAGTACCACTTTGCCTATTAAATGGCAAAAAGATATAGTAGCTTTTTAGTATAGTAGATATAGTATCTGTAGTATCTAGTAGACAAAGCATAAATATAATTGACAACAACAACAACAAAAAACAGACCCAGAAGAGATCCATATGATGTAATTATCCGGATAATACTTATCATGTTCAAGAAGATAAAATACAAATAGAAAATTTGGCTGAGAATTGGGATGTGAGAAACTCAAAAACAAATAAATAAATGAGTTTAACAAGAGAACAGACTGAGCTGAAGAAAGAATACAGTCAGTTATGCTCCACTTAATGATGGGGACATGTTCTAGGAAATGAGACATTGGGTGATTTTGTTGTTATGTCAAAATCACAGAATGTACTTACACAAACGTACATAATATAGCTTACTACACACCTGGGCTGCATGGCGTAGCCTATTGCTCCCAGGCTACAAAGCCCTCTGACATGCACAAAATAAGACAAAATCAAACCAAGCACAAGATAATGCAATCAAGATAGGTGATAAACATTTGACATACAAGGCTGCTGCTGGTAAAGCATGGTATACCGTTTTAGAGCAAACTTTTTTTTAATAAGTACAATAAAGATTACACTCTGAAATACAAAGTATAGTAAATACATGAACCAGTAACATTTCATTTATTGCAATTATTCAATAGTATGTACTGTACATAATTGCATTTGCTATAATTTTATATGGCTGGCAGTGCAGCGGGACAGCAGGTTTGTTTGCACCAGCATCCCACCAACGTACATGAGTAAAGCACCGCACGTAATGCAGAGCCAACACTGCCATGGCTGGGGCATCACTAGAAGGAAGTTTTCAGTTCTATTATAATTTCATGGGATCACTGTCATATATGTGGTCTGTCATTGACTGAATTATAGTTATGAGGTGCTTGACTATAATGCGTTGGAAGAATATTTTAAAAATATCCAGAATAGAGGCAGGAAATAAAAATAGTAAATATGAAAGAGAAGATAATATAGTTACAGTAAGGTAGTCTAATCTAGATAATTGGAGATGCAGGAAGATAGAAGAGATAAAATACACCAAAGCATTTTTTGAAGAAACAATGCCTGAGGATTTTTCAAAATTGATGAAAGATATCTATATACAAATTTAAGAATTTAAATAAGAATAAGAGAAAAAAAAGAAAGATTATCACAGTTAAGCTACTAAGTGAAGGCATAGAAGAACACAGAAAGCAGTCAGGAAGTGAAAGTCCAAGATATCAGACAGAATAAAAATTGTCTGAAACATGCTCAGCCTTCCATGAAACATCCTCCTCCCAAGTTTGCATCAACTCTTAGGAGTGGACTAAGTGACCAAATGGAGCTTGTAAGCCTAGTATCTTTGGTAGAGTCATGGAAAGAGGAAGAGAAAGTTGAAGTTCAGGGTTTCTAAGGCAGGAAAATTTGAGAGGACAAGAAACAGAAAACAGAAGTATAGAGAAGTGACACCAAATCGGTACTAGTTTTTTTTTTTTTTTTTTTTTTTTTAATCGAGACATTTTTCTGTTTTCTTAGACTGCACATAAAGGCTTTTAAGACATAAGCAAAATGTACGGGCTAATAAGCAACAAATTAAGAGCCTTCAACAATTCTGTTGTGCTGATAATGCAAAGATTAGAGTTAAGAGAGCACAAGGTTATTATTAGAAACTTCATATGGGACACATCCTAGGAGTATGAGAAAACCAAAAATGATATCCCCTAAGAAAATTAAATGCAGCCTCTAATTATTGCTACCCTGATTGGAATAAAGTGATTGAACTGTGTATAAACCCTCATTGTAGAAAGAGTATCAACTAAAGAACAGCACTTTCCAATAAAACTTTCTGTTATTGCGGAAGCTGCACAGTCCAAAAGTGTAGGCACCAGCCACACATGGCTATGGAACACTTGAAAGGTGCCTCCTGTGACTTAATTTTTAATTCTATTGCATTTTAATTGTATTAAATTTAAATAGCCATATGGATACTTTACTGGAGAGTTAATTTTTTTTTTTTTTTGTCAAACATTGTTCAGAATTCAGTCTAAAGTTATCAGATATAAGGATAGGAATCAATGATGATAACTAAGAGGTGAAAAGCAGTGTAATAGAGTCCACCAGATGATACAATTGATGTGTACACTTGATTTATTAAGGAAGTTAGTCGAAGAGAAACAGGAAAGAGTATGGAAGCAGGATGGAAAAGGGACAGGAGTTGGACTATAACTTTAAATGCAATTCCCATCTCAGCCTGATGTAGCAGGAAGCTCTGGCATGTACGCTGCAATGGGAGTTTGTCCGACCTCAAAGAAAGAGCTGTGTTTTTTATCCCTTTGCCAATAAGTCACTGGATACAGGATGGTCTAGAGGAATAAACATGCCCAAGTACCTCTTGCTTCCTCCATGTCTGAGAAAATTAAGTTATCTGAAGAAGCTGCAGTATGAATTATTAGAATTGAAGTACAGAGAAGCTGGGGGATGGGCACGTAGAACTAAACTAGTCTTGTGTCTAAGGGCTGACAGCATCCTTTATAGCAAATCCACAGGCTGCTTCAAGCACTCAAGTAGCAGTTCTCAAAATGTGATCCCCGGTAGCGTCATCAGCATCCAAGAACTTGTTAGAAGTCCTTAGATTGTCAGATCAGCATCCTCAGTCTTGCCTTTTATCTCTCTTATATACTATTATTTTAAGTATCATTTAAAAATCTATAAAAAGGAATTTCATTATTCAAAGCTCCCTCATATGGCTCTCTATGGTCTTTCTTTCCTTGCTTATTGTTTGTCTCAATGTTTCTTCAAGGGACACATTGCTTTTAATTCAATACTGGATTTTTGACATCATATTACATTGATCTCCCTCTGTGTTCAAGTCACTCTATATATTTCGAGTAAGAACTTGAAGCCTAAACTACAATGAGAAAAAATGAGAGCACATAGAGTAAAAAAGACATACCTCTTTTTAAGAATATCAGAAAGTTCAAGAGTCTTAAGGGAGGAAGCACCGGTGATGGCAGCTTCTGAAGCCATGGAGGGCATGATTCTTAGCCAGCTGCTTGAATGGCCCGGGCAGAACCCCACATCTATGCTGCCCCTGTGCCACATGCCAGTTTTAAGCTTTTGCTGAGAATAATGGCTTTTTTTTTTTTTTTTGTAAGTCCACTTTCCATCTCATGCAAGTTCTTCTCATCAGCCAATTCTAACTGAAACCCTGCTGGCAGATAACTTTGGAAATGTAATTTCCAGTCTTACAAACCTTTGACACAGAAATAGTTTTCGAATCTTGGAATGAAATTGTTCATGAGATAAAGTATTTGGACACGTATCAGGATTATTTTTTTTTCTACTGGTTTCTTAAATAGTTTCCTTTCCACCTAAGTTTAAAAATAAATAGTATATTTTGAAACTTCCCCTAAGAAACATAAACCTTGCCCTAGCTGGTATGGCTCAATGGACTGAGTGCAGGCCTGCAAACCAAAGTGTCACTGGTTCAATTCCTAGTCAGGACACCTGCCTGGGTTGTGGGCCAGGTCCCCAGTAGGGGGTGCGTGAGAGGCAACCACACATTGATGTTTCTCTCCCATTCTTTCACCTTCCCTACCCCTCTACCTAAAAATAAATACAATCTTTACAAAAAAAAAAAAAACCCTAAATAAAAGGATAACTGTTTAAATTAAATACTTTAAAAAATATATATAAACCTTGGTTAAGGAGGATTATAAAGGCAGGAGATTGCTACTGAAGTATAGTATTGTGTTTACAAATAAGGATGTTGAAAAAATACTAGCTCTGATTGGATTATTAGTTATTGGTCATGTCACACAGGACAGATTTCCTTCTCTCTTTAGTATGCTGTCTTATGCATAGATATATCTTAAAATATGTTCCTGTATGTCTATCACCATTTCATCAAATACTCAGCTTGGCCTATTCTGAGAAGAAAATCTTAATTGTAGTACACATGTGGTGGCCATTTAGTTACAGTATATGAATTATTTTTTAGTCACACTTTGTAAAGCTAACACGCATTTGTTGAGAATAACTGAGCCTATATACTCTAGAAAGAGCTAAAAATATTTTATTTTATATTCTATTGGCCTTTAGATGAAAGAAAGTACTACTTTTTCTGCTTGCATACATATATTTTTCCTCGCTCTTCTTCCAGTGACAAATCAGTAAAAATTTATTTCTCTTTAGTTCTAAGAAGGGGTCCTGGTATAGTCCATCAAGTCAAGGACATTTCACAAAGCATGGACAGTTTGCATATTCCCCTGCTATTCCAAACCATCTATTTCAGAGGACATAATTTTGCTCCCATGAAGCTTGATTTATAAATGAAGTTGTAAATCTTCTATACTGTCCCCCTGGCCCACCAAAATGTCTTTTTTTCTACAAAGTGTGTGAGGTCACCTGGAATTGTCTGGACCAAGTTCTATTGTCATCCTATGGCAATCATTTATGAGCTCAGTTAAAAAGGTAAGTGCTTTTATCTATTTTGTTTTGTTATTGTTGCTATTGTTGTTATTTTTTTGCTTTTTAGCCTGGGCTAAAATAGTTGTCTTCATAGTCCATTTTGTTTCACCAGATCTTACTGAGTTTTGAGGCCAAGATTTATTAATAAAAACATGTACTTAGGCAAATTATGGTTCTCTCTTTACACACTATTCTTAGACATATATAAGAAAAAAGTAACACTGGGAAAATTCAGGTATGTGTGATGCTCTTTGGTCAAAAATATCCATGTTCGTTTCCAAAAACTGCCTTACCAAAGTACCACAAACTAGGTAGCCTACAATAACAGACATTTATTGTCTCACAGTTCTGGAGGCTAGACATCCAGAATCAAGGTGCCAATAAAGTTGGTTCTTTCTGAGGGCTGTGAGGGAGAATCTTCCATTACTCTCTCTTAGCTTCTGGTGGTTTGCTGGCAATCTTTGGGTCTCTTCAGCTTGTAAATGCATCACCTCAGTATCTTCCTTTATCAACCCACGGCACTGTCCCTGTGTGTGTCTCCTTTGTGTACAATTGTCCCCTTTTCTTAAAGACACAGCCATATAGGATTAGAGCCAATTCTAATAACCTCATCTTAATCATCTGCAAAGACCAAATTTTTAGGATAGATGCCTGATTGAATATGATTCTACTAACATCTTTCGGTTTATCGATTTTATGCATAACATAACACAAACTGAAACTTCAAGCACCATTTTAATTTCAAAGGAGAAAAAATGACTTCAAAGGGATAAATAAAACAGTGATGCATAATTACCGGACTAAAGGAAATAAATAAATAGTTTAATTTAAAAAAAAAAAGATACATCCTCCCTTTCTTCCCATAGCTGAGAACTAGAGTTCTAGTACCCCAGCAGAGACAATAAACGTGAACACAAGCAAGCAGAAGGCATGGAACCAGAGATGAATTCCTTCTGGAAAGTGAGACACAGAAAGGGCTACCCCTACATTAAAGAATACTGGAAAATCTCTGTGCCCCATTGCCATGCAAAGAGCAGGAAGCCATTTCTTCTTGAGGATCTGGGTATGAAAAACAATTAATGTTTCCTAGTACACACACACACACACACACACACACACACATACACACACACACACACACACACACACAAAGCTGGCTACAAATTAACATAAAACTGTCACAATAATAAAATATAAAACCACTTGAGAGGTAATGGAGCTCTCAGACCCAACACAAAGAAAATGTAACTTTACAAGAAAAGAGGATGACATAATGTTTTGTAAAATCTGAAAAATAAGCAGTGAAAAATGCCTAAAGAGTTCAAAGAAGAAATCAAAACCATACTAAAATAATACACAGTAAGAGATGACTTTAGAGAAAGAAAGACTGCCTGGGTTAATTCCCAATCCCACCATTCTTTGATATTAGACACTTTTCTTACCTGCTCTGTTCTTCAGTGTCCCCATCTGAAAGGTGGGGGTAACAATTATAGTAACCATCTCATTAGGCTGTTGTCAAGAAACACCAAATATCTCATAATATCCAATCCATTATTTCTGTCCATAAAGGAATAAACTTAGAAATAAGTAATAAGAATAGAGCCATAAATATTCCATATACTTTTTAAAAACTCAAACTATTTTATAATCTATAGGTAAAGAGCAATGCATTCTGACCCTTATCCATGGCGTTACTTTCTGTGGTTTCCTACTCATATTCAACAGAGATCTGAGAATATTAAATAGGAGATTCCAGAAATAAACAATCCATAAACTTTAATTGCACACCATTCTGAGTGGCCTGGTGAAATCTCATGTTGCCCTGCTCTGCCTCACCCAAGATGTGAATCATCCCTTTGCCCAGCTTTATCCACAGTGTATATGCTACCTGACCATCAGGCTATCTGTCTCCTCAGTCACTTAGTAGTCATTTTGGTTATCAAATGTACTATCAGGGTATCATAGTGCTTGTGTTTAAGTCACCCTTATTTCATCTAATAATGACACCAAAGTGCAAGAGCAGTGATGCTGGCAATTCGGATATGCAAAAGAGAAGCTGTAAAGTGCATGTTATGTATAGAAAAATACAGTGTATATAGGGTTTGGTACTATCTGCAGTTTCAGGCATTCACTAGGGGTCTGAAATATACCTCCTGTAGATAAGGGGTGTCTACTGCATTATAAAAATTATCAAGTATGTTTAGGACTGAGATAGAAGATAGTTAGAACATATCTAAATTTCAGGGATACAGCTATATGGATAACGGCATTTAAATGTGCAATTTTATGTCTATTCAAAAAGGAAAAAAGAAAAGAAATGAGTTAGCTTCCAAATCTAGAAGCTGGAAAAAGACTAACGAAATGATCACAAAGAAAGTGGATGAAAGTAAGTAACAGTGTTTTTTAAAAAAGAGAGTGTTGTAAAAAGAAAAATAAAGAAATGGTAGGAATTATCAAGAAAAGATCTAGATCCTTGAAAGAAAAAAATCTAGATACTTGAAAGAAAAGAAAGTATAAAGTACCAATATTTGATGTTAAAAAGGACAAAAGTAAATAAAGATAAAGAAAATAAAAAATTATTTAAAAAACAAAAAATTTTCTAACAAAATATAAATGAGCAAAAAAATAAAAAATCTGATATAACTTATTATTCTTTAAGAAATTAAATCCATAGTGTAAAATCAAACTAAAAATATTAATAAGAAAGCTAGACTCAATAAACTGAGTTAACTTTAAGAAACAACAAAAAATAATTTAAAAAAAGAACAAAATTCTTTCTTACATAAGCTTCCAGAAGTTAGTAAAATGGGAAAGGATTTAAGTTCATTTAATAAAGATAACCTCATTCAGATAAAAATTGACAAGGATAATAAAAGAGAAAAAACTATAATTATGGTTATGTTTAAACAGAAATGTAAACAATAAATAAATAAATCACAGAGAGCAATGAGCAATATATTACACTACTTTCTAATCTATTATGCAGTTATTCAAGGAATGCAAGAATGGTTGTTATTTTTTGCAATTTACCTCCTTAACATTAAAGAAGCTACATCATGTAATATTTTAGTTAGATTTAAAAAACTACACATTTAAAATAATTAAACTCACATAAAAAATTAAACTCTCAACAACCTAGGGATATGGACAAATTTCCAAAACCAAACAAAAGAAATCTAGCAAAAATATAGAAGAAACACTTAAAAGATAGAAGAATATTCTATTTTTTTTGTTCTCTGGACCCAACTCTAGAGTGTGTGTGTGTGTGTGTGTGTGTGTGTGTATTTGAGTGCTGGGAGATGGGGTGTTTCCTGCACAACACCAGTTAGTTCTGGGACACCAATGGGGTGTCTGAGAATTCAACTCAATTCTGACATTACCCAGAGCAAGCACCAAATTCCAGAGGCTGAAGGCTCAGTCCTATAAGATGGCATTAAGACCCCCACTTCAGACATTAGTCACAAGCCTTGGTTACCTGTGCTTCTAACTGTCCAGCTACAAACTGGAGGTTCCAACAACACCCCCAACACAGGAGGCCAATGAAAGTCCAGGTTGTTACTTGCACTGATGACCAATTGCCTACAAATTAGAGGTTCCCATGATATCCAGTTTAGGTCCAATTAATTTGTTAAAATGGTTCACAGAACTTGAAGAAATAGTTTACTTGTTGGATTACTGGTTTATAAAAAGATATAACTCTGGAACAGCCAGATAGAAGAAATACATAGGGCAAGGTACTAGGAAAGGACACAGAGTTTCCATGCTCTCTCTAGACATGTCACTCTCCCCAATCTCCATCTCTTCATCAACTCAGATGCTTTCCAAATCCTGTCATTTAAGATGGATTCTCATGGGAGGCTTCCTCATATAAGTGGCACAATTAAGTAAATCATCTCCAGCCCCTCTCCTGTCCTCAGAAGTCCAGGAGTGAAACTACAAGTTCCAGCCCTCTAATCACATGGTTGGGTCCATTAGCAACCAGCCCCCATCTTTAAGTGCAGTCCAAAAGTCACCTCGTTAACAAAACAAAAGGCAACTTAATACTCTCAACACCTGGAAAATGACAAGGGTTTTGGGAGCTGTGAGCCAAGAACTGTAGAGGAAGACCAAATAGATATGAGACATATGAGGTCTATTCGGAAAAACTCCAGCCATTATTAATATAACAAGAATGGTTTGCACGACATCGATGCAACCTGGCAGCCAAAGCAAGTAGACTGGAATGAGCATGTGTGAACAATGATGACTTTGCTGTACTAGTCAGTGGGGGCAGTAGATGCCACTGAGTGAGCATGTGCACTGTGTGGCCATCACATTCAAAATGACTGAGAATAGAGCTACAAATCTATACCAGATTTTGCATTAAGCTTGAACATTTCTACATGAAAACTCTTTTTGATAGATCAGAAGACCACAGCAATGGGCATCTGGAGATTGACAACTTCATCACAACAACATGCCTGTTCATGTATCACATCTCATGCAGAGTTTTTTGGCAGAACATCAAATCATCCAGGTGACTCAGTCCCCCTACAGCCCAGATTTTGTACCCTGTGGCTTCTGGCTTTCCTCAAAACTAAAATCACTTTCGAAAGGCAAGAGATTTCAGATCACCAATGAGATCCAGGAAAATACAACTGGGAAGCTGATGGCGATGGGGAGAACTGTGTGAGGTCCCAAGGTGCCTACTTTGAAGGGGACTGAGGTGTCATTGTGCTATGCACAATGTTTTTGTATCTTGTACCTTCTTCAGTAAATGTCTGTATTTTTCCTATTACATGACTGAATAGTTTCTGGACAGCCCTTGCATAGTTTGGTCTTCTGAATGATGAAATACATTTCTTATAAATCACAGTATTGTCCGTCTCTGAAATCTATAACATTATATGATTATTTGGTACCAGATATTATAATCAATATTTACTGGGCACCTATCTACTAGAGTAAAACAACAACAACAAAATAAGTAGCACCTATAAGAAATATAAAGAGAAAAAAATTTTGCAGCCAATATGACCATTAATTTTAAAAAATCTATTGAAATGTACAGAGACAATATTAGAATAAGATTTCAAGAAAATCATTGGATACAATATCTATATGAAAAAATGGAGAGCATTTCTTAAGGTAATTTATGCCTTCAGCACCAGGATACATCATTGGAAATAAAGGACAAAAGTATTAGTCCTTGTGGAAATTAGAAATCAGAACATACAATTAGAAATTCTCAGTAACAACATATAAATCATTTAATTATTTCAATTACTTGATAAACTGTAGTCATTTTTGCCTTTTTGAGATACAATTATCCTATAACTCACCATAAAATTACCTCCTTTAAAGTGTCCACCTGAGTGCTTTTAGCTGTGTTCACAAGGCTGTTCAGCTGTCACCCCTGTATAATCCAGAACAGTTTCCTTACCCCAAGGAGGAACCTGTATGCATTAGCAGCCATCCCCAACCCTTCCTTTCCCCTGCCCTTGACAGACACTGCCCTGCTTTCTGTCTCTACTAGTTAGCTTATTCAGGACATTTCGTTTAAGTGGAATCAAACCATATATGATTTGATGTGTTGGGCTTCTTAATGTGTTAGCAGAATATAGAAAATTTTCAGCACTTGGCATGTTGCTCATGGAAATGTGAAATGGTGCAGCCATTTGGAAAACAGGTTAGTGGTTCCTTGAAAGCTTAAATGTACAGTTACCATATGACTCAGTATTTCTGCCTTTTTATTCTGCTCCCAAAAAGTCATACTGACCATATTAACCAGCCACTCCCTCACTTGCAGTTCTTCTATAGACTTAGAGAAGGCAGCATGGTATAGCATTTAACACAAGAACACAAATCAGGAATAGCTATGTTTACATCCTGTCTCACCAGTTTATTTGTGGTAGACTTCAGTAGAGTGTCAATAATGTTGCCATCTTCACTGGGTTGTTGTGAAAACTAAATGGTTAAATTGTATAAACTGTCTAAAATAGTGCCTGAAAGAGATGAGGACTTCATCTCTTTCTTCAGCAAATATTTTTGAATTTCAGCTTTATATTTCACACTATCCTAAGTGCTAGAGATAAAATGATGAGAGAATAAGTAGATTAAACATCCCCACTCCCATGGATTTTTCATTCTGTTGGAGAACACACATACGCTTTTATGTTATATTTTTATTATAGCAAATACAAATATATTAAGTATATTGGGTTGGCCAAAAGATCCATTTAGTTTTTTTCTGTAAAATAAAAGACACATTTTTCATTTTTACTAATAACTTTATGAATTTTGATATTTTGAGCATGTTGGCTATCTTCTGCATGGTATAACATTGGCTACTCTCAATTGTCTTGAATTGATCGCTATCAACTTCATCTGGCCTACCCAACAGTGGGCCATTGTCCAGAGAGAAATCTCCAGCATGAAACGTCACAAACCACTTTTGACATGTTCAATCAGTCACAGCACCTTCTCCATACACTGCACAAATCTTTTGGGGGGGGGGCTTTTTAGTTGCATTTTTACCTTCGTTGAAATAAAAAAAGCATAATATGTCAAAAATGTTGCTTATTTTCTTCCATCTTCAAAATGGCTACACAAAAATTCATCAATTTTGATAAGCTTATTTTAAAGTACACTGATATAACAACTGTCACAATTCAATCTAACAAAATTGTTTTCAATGAAGTGAAAGACAACTAAAAGCTACTAGTGCCATTTTACAGGAAAAAAAAGAAACATTTTGGCCAACACTGTATTATATCTATGACATATACATAAATATAATTGAATTAGCTGGTGATAAATTTCATGAAAAAGTGCCAATATCCTGATAGTGTCTGCTGCAGGGGTCCAGGAACAGCATGGAAGCCAATGTCCTCTGAGCTGAGCGATGGAGATGGAGGGTGAAAGAAAAGGAGGTCGGAGGGCTGGAGTCTGGTAAAGCAGTGGCCTACGATACAGCATGAGGGACAAGAGACTGCGATTCCTCCGTCAAGTCAAGAATGTAGTAAAACAGGGGGAGATGAATAATTGTTGCATGCTATTCAGAATGCTCCTGGTTTTACCATTGACACCCATATCCAGGGAAACCCTCCTTCCCACAGAAACCAGGACATTCGCTCACTCACTGATGAAGACTGCACACTGACATTACAATGGGCGAAATGGAAACCTTTCTTAACCTTGATAAGAGTATAAGTGAAATACTAGGAAAAATCTGATTTTTCCATGCAATCAAGAGAACACAGGAGGAAGTACCAGAATTGGGTTTATGAAGAATACGCAAATCTTTCAGAATTTTTCTATCAAAGGAAACAGATATTGGGGAAGTAGATCAAGGGTTTTCAGTTTGTTTTCTTTGTTTTGTTAAAAATACAGATTTCTATTCACTCCTCCATCCAATGATTTTCTTAATTCATCAGGTACAGTGTATATACTACCTTTAATGTTCCTTCTACTATAAAATGAATGCACTTCTCCATAATACGTATGTTAAACCATAATAGTCCCCAGAGAGATCCCTTTCCTTCTTTCAAGAACACAATAGAGGGGCCTATGAACAAGGAATCCGGTTCTCACAGACACTGAATCTGCTGCCACCTTGATCTTGAATTTCCCACCCTGCAGAACTGTGGGGAATAAATTTCTGTCTTACAAGCCACCCCTTCTGTGGTATTCTGTCATAGCAGCCTGAACTGATTAAGATACTCCCCAAGTAATTCTTAACACTAAGGAATTTTGGAATTGCCACTAATATTTAATAATCTTATTCCAAAGTCCTTTTCTCTTCTTTCTCACAATTTGAATCCTATATTTTTCTCAAGGTCCATTTAAAATTGTGTGTCTTCCACAATACAGATTCTATCAGACTCCCTAATTATTTTGTTTTTGTCACATTTAATTTGCCATGACATATGGCACATTCCAGTTTGAACTTTAAATTTCTCCTCAGTAGTGACATATTTCTGTTTCTTCTGTCTCCTGCATTGTGCTGAGTATTATATAGTATTATTATTGTGTGTGTGTGTATATATGTATATATGCACACATATTATGTGTGTACACACATACAAACACACACACACACACATATGCGCACATGCTAAATGCTTGCTAGCATCATTAAATTTCAGGATGCATTTCCAGTAACCTGCAGTGGTTTAACACAAGCTTTGGGAAACCAAGGACATCTCAGATTTAAGAGTAATTCATGAAGATGTATTGTGTTCTGGTGACTTCATAAATTTACAACATAAAATCTTCTAGTGGACATGCCCAGGTTCTCTCTGCAGAATCCTCTGACTCAGTCCTGACTGCAGGTCCACTGCATGATTTTCGCTGAGTGATGCTTTGCTGCCAACAGCCACTTCGCTATTATTTATGTCAAAGTGATAGAAATACCATCTTCTCTCCTTTCTGCAGCCATGTCCAAATACTCAAGGCACAATCACATCTCTCTCTTCCTCTCCTAGAGGTGTAATTTAAATTCTGAGATACTCAGAATGAGAAATTAGAATGCCTTTTGCTTCATTTATAAAACCTGACAGCTTAATTCCAAATACTTTGGAGATTTAATTAATGAGAAAGGAATCAACCCTTCAACATCACAAAGAAAATGTATAATTTGGCCTCTTGTAGTGAGCAGAGTGAAATGTCAAATTATTTCAGGCCAACAGAATTTTTCTTAACTTTTATGATGTAAATGTGTCATAATGTCAAAACTTCTGCTCTATTAAGCCAGCATATAACTGATCCAATACAAATTGCCATGACACTAAGTTGTATTGATGTCTTACCACAGAGATAAGCTTGACTGTGGAAAGTGGGCCAGGCTGATGAGCAGCAAATGAAAGATATTTGGGAAATTAAGTGACCAAGCTACTTACCACCTCTGAAATTGCTTGCCTGTAGCAACAGCTCTGAGGTATCCCTGCTTAACCCTGAGTAACAGGAGTAGAAGGATCTAAATTGGAACTGACAGTCAGGTTTTATATGGTAATTGTCTATTTGCTCTAGCTTTTCTTTTTTACTCAGCTTTTAGGTATATACAGAGTATTCATTAAGTGCATTCTAAGCTGTAAATTCTGTAGATCAAGAGACCCAGACCCAGACAACAAATGAAAATGTTGACAAATATAATTTCCACAAGAAGCTGCATTCATGGTACTTTCCAGAGAAAATGTATTTCCCCTGCAATTTCCAGGACTGATTAATAGCTATAAATAACATACATTATAACACCATGTGCATGTATCTGAAACTATAGACAATTTTGTTAGCTATCACAAAGCCTTTAGTTTGTAAATCACAGTGACTTTTTCTAGAATTATATATTTATTGAATATAGAAAAGCAAGACAAGTTAGGATTATGAAAGAAATATTTTGTTTTTATAAATGGTCAAATAAAATATGAACATGGAGCCAAGGTAACACAAAGTTGAAAATAACTTTTCAAATAAATTAAAAAACTAAAATGGGTTAGAAAGATTAGGCATATTCTACACTGCTTACAAGGGTAATATAAAAGAAAGAAATGATAGGAAGGTATATTTCAGCTCAACAAGAGGAGAGTGCTCTTATGTTTATTTATAATTAGTTCAACATCAAGCTGGTTGTTGGAAAGGTAGTGAATTTTCCAACTCTAGAGATATTTAAGCAAAAAATGGGAATGAAGCAGTAGTTTTCACTCATGTTTCAACTATGTCTCCTGTTATGAAACACCTTTAACACTGTCCTTAATATATGCATATAGGCATCATAAAACAATATTTATCATTAATGCCTACAATGTATTCTGATTTTTTCTATACTCATCATATATAAAAAATTAGTGTGATGATCCTTAAAATGGATTTTTGCATGTGACTAATGTTTCATACCCTACTCTTTGAAAGATGCTGAAGTAAATACATTCTTGAATTGATGCCAGCTTAAGATTCTGTCAAAATAAAATATTGGTGCATAATATGATACAGAAAAAAAACTTTCATGTCTCTATTGCTTTAATAAGCCATATCTGACTTATAAGTAACTCATAGAGCTGGCAAGAGATCCTTTCTCAGTCATAGGGTGGGAGAGTCAATCCTTTGTAGAATCAAGTAAGAATTTTTGCAGGGCCAGTGTCTTAGACTGTTCAGGCTGCTGTTCCAAAATATCACAGACTAGGTAGCTTATAAACAATGGAAATTTAGTACTCATTGTTCTAGAGGCTGGGAAGTCCAAGATCAAGGTACCAGTATGATTGCATCCCAGTGAGAGCATGCTTCTTGGTGTAAGGCCATTTCCTTCTCCCTGTACTCTCAGGGTGGGGGGAGCAAGTGATCTCTGTGGGTTCTCTTTTCTGAAGCACTAATCCTTAGGGCTTATCCCTCATGACTTCAGCACATCCTAAAGGGCTCACATCCCAATACCATCATATCTGGAAAATAAGATTTCAAAATATGAATTTTGGGGACACACAAACATTCAGACCATAGCATCCAGAAATTCAGGAGAAGGCAAAGAAAGAGCCCTAGTCATCTGTCTCAGGGTAACCATTAAAGTGCTTATTGTCCAAGACCTTTTCATTTTTCTCAAGACAGTCCCATTAACTCAAAGTCAAGAAGAGACAGAATATAAGCCAGGAGGTGAAAGATAAATTCCACATGATCTCACCTTTAATAGGAACCTAATCAACAGAACAAACAAACAAGCATAATATAACCAAAGACACTGAAATTGAGAACAAGAGAGGAGAGGGATAGTAATTTCTAGGGAAAAGGGGAAGGGTTTAGAGCAACAAGTATGAAAGACACATGGACGAAAGCTAGGGGGGATGGAAATGGGAGGGAGCTGGGGAGGGCTGGGGCGGTGGGCTGGGATGGGAGTAGAAGACAGAAAACTGTACAAGAACAACAATTAAAATAACTTTTTTTTTAAAAAAAGAAGAGATAGAAGATCTTCAGTTTCAGCACCCATGGCCACAGCTCTGGGTGTCTAGTTCCCCTGATGAGAAAGGCTGGAAGACCTCAGTACTGTGTAGTATCATCACCACTGACCACCCACATCTTTGATACTAACTCCAATGTGTATATTATGTTAAATGAACAATTCATTTTTTAATTATAAAAATACAGTAACCCACTACTCTGTTTTTGCCTATATCATTATATTATGCTTTTTTAAAATGTTAGATGTAGTCCACTTCATTGCACTGATTCTTAGTTAGTTTGGGTAAAATCATATAAACAAAAGGGACTTTTGTTTATATGATTGTTTATATGACTCTTTTCCAGCCCCTTCTTGCCTGCAAGGTTTCTTTAGATACCAGCTGATAGCCTTATGGGGACTCCTATAGGTAATTCTCTGTTTTTCTCTTACTGCTTTTTAAGATTTTCCCATTATCTTTAATCTTGGGTAATTTAATTATGATGTATGTCAGTGTGTTTCTCCTTGGATCCCACTTCTCTGGGACTCTCTGAGCTTCCTGGGCTTACATGTCTAGCTCCTTCGCCACACTGGGAAAGTTTTCCTTCATTATTTTTTCAAAATAAGTTTTCAATTTCTTGCTCTTCCTCTTCTTCTTCTCCTTCTGTCACTACTATGATTCATATATTGGAACATTTAAAGTTCTCCCAGAAGTTCCTAAGCCTCTCCTCATGTTTTTAATTCTTGTTTCTTCATTCTGTTCTAGGTGAATATTTATTTCTTCCTGTTGTTTCAAATCATTGAGTTAAGCCCCAGTTTCCTCCCCTTCACTGTTGGTTTCCTGTATATTTATAAACCATACATGAATGTGGGGTATCCTGGTCCACCCCAGTCTACCAGCTGCAGCCTTGTCACATGTCCTTGCCACCTAGGCTTCTCATCTCCATCGATCCTACCATTCTGGATGAACATTTCTTCTTTAACACCTTGGTTGTCGCACTTCCATATAGTTTGAGTTTCTGGCAGTTCTAGATGTTTTTTTTTTTTTAATTGGTTGTTATCCTTCTTTTGGTTGTGTGAGGAAACAAAGTGCATCTACCTACACCTCCATCTTGGCCAGAAACTGCAAGTTCTGCACTTTTTATCTGTTCCTTTTGGAGTTTAAGCCAGCAATACAAACAGATCTACATCCTCTGTGGAACGTGCACTCATGGGTTTCAGGGTTGCCAACTTCTTGCAGCAGCTCTACCTCAGGATCTGGGGTGAACGGTTCCCAATTACTATGTAGTAGTCCAGAACCCATGTGCCATGCTGCATTGGATCATAGTGTCCTAGTGGCTGAAGCTCAGCAAGGCACGTGTTCCAGCATGGGACCCGATCTCCAGGAGCAGGCACTTCCAATCATGCAGGGCCTAAACTCCTTGAGGGCCCAGCTTCTGCTATTCCCATATGTGCTCCTATCCATGTGGGGAGCAAAGGCCAGAGCATCCAAGCCCATCTGCAGCCAAACATCCAAGCCAAAGCTTCATGAGCCAACAGAGCGCTGAGAGCCTGTATCCGCAGCCAAAAGCCAGAGAGAGCTTCTCCCTGCTTCCTGTTTAAAAAGTCCTCTCTCAGAATCCCATGTTCTCTGGAACCTACTGGGAGTGTCTAGCCTTTTAACCAATGGCAATGTTGTCTTTGCTCCTTTTTCCAGGCACCCTCCAGTCACCCTGTGCGAGGTATCCAGCCCACACAGCTCTTAAAGCACTGTGTAGCCTGTGTCACAAGCTCTCAGCCCCAGGTTGTGGGCTATTAAGCCCTGGCTCTGGTTTCAATCCCAGGAGCTCTCTGGCCCTCCTCTTGCTAATTGCACTGTGTTTATACTAGCCTCTTGCCTCAGGCAATTTTGCCTTGTCAGGTAGCCCCTCCATTCACAGAAGGCAAACCACTTTAACCTGACCCCTTGGCACCCTTCCTGCCCCACCACCTTTCCTGGCAAGAGGGGGAGCAGTCTCTGTGCTGGATTTGAGGATCCTGTGCCTGAATTGTGGTTTCTTGCTTTCCAGCAATTTCTGCTGTAACCTACCACATTATAGGGGTGCATATGGCACACAACCAATCGATGTTTCTCCCTCTCTCTCTCTCTCTCGCCCTTCTACTTCCTCTTTCTCTACAATCAATAATCATATCCTTGGGTGAGGATTAATAATATAATAAACTAAAATAGGAGAAACTGGGTGAAGGGGAAACTCTCAGAATCATATTTGCAATGCTCTTGTAAGTCTAAAATATTCTAAAATTAAAAGTTTATTAAAAAGAATGCCTAGGGCCAAGACACCAGAGGCATCACACGACCAGGGGTGACTCTGTGACTGGAGGAGACCCCACCACCGGGGGCGGCTCTGTGACCAGAGGAGGCCCTGCAACAGGGGGCAAGCCTGCGATCCAAGATGGCCCTGGGACCGGGACTCGGGGCAACTCAGCGAACTAGGGGTGGCCGAGCAACTGGGGGTGGCTGAGTGACCAGGGGAGGCCCTGAGACCGGAGGCAGACAAGTGACTGGGGGCAGCCCTGGCACTGGGACCAGAGTCAGTTCTGCAACCGGCAGCCCTGCAACCAAGGGAGGGGGCTTTGTGGAAGACCCAGAGCTCACAACCGTGATCCTAGGTGAGACAAAAACAAAAAACAAAAAAAAACCTGGAACTGTGAAAAAAAAAACAGAGTTGGACCCAAAACAGGAGCATCCCAACAGCTGAAACAGTGGAAGCTGTGAACACCAGGATACCCAAAGGAGACTACACCACTGAATCTCACAGGTATTCTACCAGAGAAGTTCACACCATAAACCCAGGGAGCCAGAACAGATCAATTTAAGAAGCTGAGGCTGACAAGAAGAGTCTCACAAACAATGGGAAGACAAAGAAACAACCCCCAAACAAAAGAAAAGGAGGAAGCCACAGAAAGAATGCTAAATGAAATGGAGGGAACTCAACTATCAGATTTTGAGTTCGAAGCAATGGTTGTCAGGAAGCTCCATGAGCTCTCAGTGAGCTACCAGAAACTACAGGGAAGCTACGATGAACTCACTGCAAACTATATCAACATGAAAAAGGAAATAGAAACTACCAACAAGAACCAAGAGGAAACGAAGAACACAATTTCCGAACGAAGAATACAGTGGAAGGAATTAAAAGCAGAATTGATGAAGCAGAAGATCGGATCAGTGAGTTGGAGGACAAAGTAGAAAAAAGCACCAAGAAAGAGCAAGAAAAGGAAAAGAGGCTCAGAAAGAATGAAAAGGGATTAAGAGACATGCAAGACAATATGAAACATAATAATATCCGTATAATAGGGATTCCAGAAGGAGAAGAAGAAGAGCAAGGGATAGAAAACCTATTTGAAAAAGTAACAATGGAAAACTTCCCTAATTTAATGAGAGAAAAAGTCACACAAATCCAGGAAACACAGAGTCCCAATCAAGAGGAACCCAAAGAGGCCCACTTCAAGACACATCATAATTAAAATGTCAAAATTCCAAGACAAAGAGAGAATCTTAAAGGCAGCAAGGGAGAAAAAGGAAGTAACATACAAGGGAGGCTGATAAGGTTAGCAGCTGACTTCTCAATGGAAATGCTCCAAGCCAGAAGAGAATGAGAAGAAATATTCCAAGTAATGACAACCAAAATCCTGCAACCAAGACTACTTTGCCCAGCAAGGCTTTCAATCAAGATAGAAGGCCAAATAAGGAGCTTCCCAGACAAAAGAAGTCTAAAAGAATACACCCCTACCAAACCAGTCCTGGAAGAGATGCTAAAGGGACTGCTTTAAGGAAAGGAAGGAAAAGACAGAGAGAGAGTGTGAGAGAGGAACATAGGTACAAAAATGGCAATGAATCAGTACCTATCAATAATGACCTTAAATGTAAATGGATTAAATGCTCCAATCAAAAGACATAGAATAGCTAAATGGATAAGAAAGCATGACCCACACATATATTGCCTACAAGAGACCCACCTCAGGACAAAAGAACTACACAGACTCAAAGTAAAGGGCTGGAAACAAATTTTCCAAGCAAATGGACAGGAAAAAAAAAAAAGCCTGGGTAGCAATAATCATATCAGACTAAATAGACTTCAAAAGAAGGTCCATAAAGAGAGACCCAGAAGGTCACTTCATAATACTCAAGGGAAGAATCCACCAAGAAGACATAAACATTGTACATATATATGCACCCAACATAGGAGCACCGAAATACATCAAGAAAATCTTAGAGGACTTCAGGAAAGATATTGACAGCAACACAATTATAGTAGGGCATTTTACCACCCCACTGTCAAAAATGGACAGATCTTCTAAACAAAATATCAACAAAGATATTGTGGCATTGAACAACACTCTAGATGAAATGGACTTAACTGATATATATAGACCCCTTCATCCCAAAGAAACTAAATACACATTCTTTTCAAATGCACATGGAATATTTTCAAAGAGAGACCACGTGATAGGACACAAAACAAGCCTCAACAAATTCAAGAAAACTGAAATCATACCAAGCATTTTCTCTAACCACAAGGGACTGAAACTAGAAACCAACCTCAAGGGGAGAAACCCAAAACACTCAAAATCATGGAGATTGAATAGCATGTTATTAAACAATGAATGGGTCAAGAATGAAATTAGGGAAGAAATCAAAAAGTTTCCGGAAACAAATGAAAATGAACTCACTACAACCCAAAACTTATGGGACACAGCAAAGGCAGTCCTCAGAGGGAAGTTCATAGCAATACAGGCCTACTTAAAAAAGATAGAAACATTTCAAACAAACAACCTAACCCTATGCCTATAACAACTTGAGGAACAACAACAAAGACAGCCCAGAGCAAGTAGAAGGAAGGAAATAACCAAGATCAGAGCAGAATTAAATGACATAGAGACTAAAAGCACAATTCTAAGGATCAATGAATCCAGGAGCTGGTTTTTTGAAAAGATAAACAAAACTGACAAGCCTTTATGCAGGTTCATCAAGAAAAAAAGAGAGAAGACCCAAATAAACACAATCAGAAATGAAAGAGGAGAGATTACAACTGACACCACAGAAATACAAAGGATTGTAAGAAATCACTATTAAGAACTGTATGCCAAGAAATTTGAAAACCTAGGTGAAATGGACAAGTTTCTAGAAAAATATGATCTTCCAAAACTCAATGAAGAAGATGTAGAAAGCCTAAATAGACCAATAATAGCAGATGAAACTGAAGCAGTAATCAAAAAACTCCCAAACACAAAAGCCCTGGACAAGATAGTTTCACAAGAGAATTCTACAAAGTTTTTAAGGAAGAGCTAACCCCTATACTTCACAGACTATTCCAAAAAATCCAAAATGATGGAAGACTCCCAAACTCTTTTTATGAAGCCAGCATCATCCTAATCACAAAACCAGATAAAGACACAACAAAGAAAGAAAACTTAAGGCCAATATCGCTGATGAACATAGATGGTAAAATCCTCCACAAAATATTGGCAAACTACATCCAACAATACATTAAAAAGATCATACACCATGACCAAGTGGTATTCATCCCAGGGATGCAAGGGTAGTTCAATATTTGCAAATCAGTAAATGTAATACATCACATAAAAAAAGCAAAGACAAAAATCACATGATCATATCAATAGATGCAGAAAAAGCATTTGATAAGGTACAACACCCATTTATGATAAAAACACTCAGCAAAGTGGGAGTAGAGGGAATATTCCTCAACATAATCAAGACTTTATATGAGAGGCCTACAGCCAACATCATACTCAACAGGCAAAAACTAAAATCTTTTCCACTAAGATCACGAACAAGACAAGGATGTCTACTTTCATCACTTCTATTCAATATAGTATTGGAAGTCAGCCACAGCGATTAGACAAGAAAAGGAAATAAAAGGCATCCAAAGTGGAAAGGAGGAAACAAAACTATCATTGTTTGCAGATGACATGATAGTGTACACAGAAAATCCTAAAGAGTCAGCCAAAAAGCTACTCGACCTAATAAATGAATTTGGCCAAACAGCAGAATACAAAGTCAATATCCAGAAATCAAAGGCATTTTTGTACACCAACAATGAAAAAACAGAAGAAGTTGAGAAAAAAATCCCATTAGATAGAGCAAAAAGAAAAATAAAATACCTAGGAATAAACCTAACCAAGGAGGTAAAAGACCTGCGTGCAAAAAACTATACAACACTGCACAAAGAAATCAAGGAACACACAAATGGAAACATATACTGTGTTCATGGATTGGAATAATCAACATCATCAAAATCTCCATACTACCCAAAGCAATTTACAAATTCAATGCAATACCTATTAAAGTACCAATGCCAAAATTCACAGACATAGAACAAACACTTCAAAAATTTATATGGAACCATAAATGACCCCGAATAGCTGCAGCAATTTTGAGAAAGAAGAGCAAAGTAGGAGGGACCACAATACCTGATACCAAACTGTATTACAAGGCCACTGTAATCAAAACAGCCTGGTACTGGCATAAAAACAAGCACATGGATGAGTGGAACAGAACAGAGAGCCCAGAAATAAACCCAATTCTCTATGGTCAATTAGTATTTGACAAAGGGGGCAGCAACATGAAATGGAGTAAAAGTAGCCTCTTCAACAAGTGGTGTTGGGAGAACTGGACAGCTACGTGCAAAAAAAAAAAAAAAAGAAACTTGAGCACCAACTTACACCATACACAAAAATAAGTTTAAGGTGGATAAAAATTTTAAAGATAAGCCATGACACCATTAAAGTCCTAGAGGAGGACATAGGCAGGAAAATCTCAGATATTTCATGCAGCAACATTTTTAGTGATATGTCTCCTAAAGCAAGGGGCATAAAGGAAATAAACAAATGGGATCTCATCAAAATAAAAAGATTCTGCACCGCTAAAGAAAACAGCATTAAAATAACAAGAGAACCAACTGTATGGGAAAACGTACTTGCCAATGATACCTCAGACAAGGGTTTATTCTCCAAAATATATAAAGAACTTACACGACTCCACTCTAAGACAAGCAACCCAATTAAAAAATGGGCAATGGACTTGAACAGACACTTCTCCAAGGAGGGTATACAGAGGATCCAAAGACACATGAAAAGATGCTCAATATCGCTATCTTTCAGAGAGATGTAAATTAAAACCACAATGAGATACCACTTCACACCAGTCAGAATGGCCCTCATAAACAAAGCAACAAACAACAAGTGTTGGAGAGGTTGTGGAGAAAAGGGGACCCTGGTGCACTGTTGGTAGGATTGCAGACTGGTGCAACCACTATGGAAAGCAGTACGGAATTTTCTAAGAAAACTAAAAATAGATCTACCTTTCTACCCAGCAATCCCACTGCTAGGATTATATCCTAAGAACCCTGAAACAGCAGTCCCAAAGAACCTATGCACCCCTATGTTCATAGCAGCACAATTTACAATAGCCAAGTGTTGGAAGCAACCCAGGTATCCATCTGTAAATGAATGGATCAAAAAACTATGGTACATTTACACAATGGAATTCCATGCAGCAGAAAGAAAGAGCCCCAACCCTTTGCAACAGCATGGATGGAACTGGAGAGCATCATGCTAAGTGAAATAAGCCAGGAAGTGAAAGACAAATACCATATGATCTCACCTTTAACAGGAACCTAATCAACAAAACAAACAAACAAGCAAAATATAACCAAAGACACTGAAATTGAGAACAGGCTGACAGTCACCAGAGGGGGGAGGGGAGGGAAGATCAGGGAAAAGGCAAAGGGTTTACAGGAACAAGTATAAAGGACACATGGATAAAAACAAGGGGGGTGGAAATGGGAGGGAGGTGGGGAGGGCTGGGGTGGTGCACTGGGATGGGAGCAAAAGACAGAAAACTGTATAAGAACAACAATTAAAATAAATTTAAGCAAACATTAAAAAAAGAATGCCTAAAATTAATCTATCTATATATTTGTGTATATATTTATATATGTGCATGTATATATGTATTCATGAGTATTTGATCAGATGAAATTGGGCACATTCAGTGTGGTATGGCCATAGACTCATGATTATTTAATTAAATATATATAAACATGCAAGCGTACGAGGTCTGTCCAGAAAGTATCCAGCTATGTACTATGAAAAATAGAGATATTTATTGAAGAGGATACAAGAAACATTGCACATAGGACAATGACACCTCAGTCCCTTCAAGGTTCCAATCTTGGGACCTCACACAGTTCTCCTACCAACTTTTTCACTGTTCAAAACACTGTAAAACCTTTGTTGGAATTGCTATCAGCTGTCCCCTCATATTTTCCTGAATCACAATGATGGTCTGAAATCTCTTCCTTTTCAAATGTGATTTTAGCTTTGGGAAAAGCCACAAATCACAGGGTACCAAATCTGGGCTGTAGAGGGGCTGGGTCATCTGGGTGATTTGATGTTTCACCAAAAAACTCTGCACGAGATGTAATGCATGAGTGGGGGTGTTGTGGTGAAACTGCCAATCACCAGTTGCCCACAGTTGCATCCGTTTTCACTGTACTGCATCTCTCAACTGACAAAGAACATAGAGGCAGTTATTCCTAATTAATTGTCCGGCATGGAGGTGTGTACTCATGATGGACAACAGCTTCCCAATCAAAAAACACCATTAACATGGTCTTGATCAGGCTGCAGATCTGCTGCACCTTCTTTGGGTGTGGAGAACCAGACTTCCATTGGGATGACTGGGTCTTTGTTTCCAATCACAGCCGTATGAGTAGACCCACAAATCATCTCTGATTATGACTTTTGGAAGAAATATGGTTCATTGGTAGCAGTTTGAATCAAGTCATTAGCAACTGCAGCACGATGTTCCTTCCACTTTGGTAGCAGAAGGAGCAGAAATTTTGCCAAGACATGTTTCATGCCAAGATCCCATGTCAAAATCTCAGACACAGTAGTTTTGGGAATCCACAGATCAGCTTCTAGTTCTCACACTGTCAGTTACCAAACTTCATTGATTGTTGATCGTACCTCTTACATGCTCAACATTCTCAGGTACTCTGCTTGTCGAAGGATCTTCCAGATCCTTTCAACAGATTCTCAACCATCTTTGAAGCCTTTGCTCCACACTTATTTGTGCTGTGTTCATTGCATCATTCCTAAAAGCCTTCTGAATCATCCAAATAGTTTCCATAGAAGAATGTTCAAGCTTAATGCAAAATTTGATGTAGACTTTTTGCTCCACTTGCTCAGTCATTTTGAATGCTATGGCCACACAGTACATATACTCACTCAATGGTGTCTACTGCCCCCAGTGACTACTCCAGTGAAGTTGTCATTGTTCACCCATGTTCATGCCAGTTCACTCTCCTTGTCTGACAGGTACATGAATGTCATGCCAACCATTCTCATTATGTTAACAATGGCTGGACTTTTGTGGGCAGACCTCATATATTCAAATATTCCTAAAAGTGTGCGTGTGTATACATATACACATGCACATATGTGAACATAAGAGACATGGCTTTCCAGAGTTTCCTCAATTTTTAAAAGTTGTTAAAATTCTTGGAAGTTACATGAAATAGAATGAGAACTAATAAATTTTTTCTTCAGTTTTAATTTTAAAATTTCATAACAGATTTACTTTGGCTCTCTTGTACTTTCTGAGCCTTTACTAATTGAACAGATATGGTTTACATAAATCTATTAAAAGAGTGACTAAATTATCTTCTAAAGATAACAAGTTTTTCTTTAAATGAGGGTACAGTTTTAGTAATAGCAGACCAACATACTCAGTTGAAAGCCAGTATTCATAACTCAGCTTAATTGGCTATTAGTAAGTTCACCCTGTTGATATTGTTAATTCAGAATCCTTCCCTATTCTATAACAATTAATTACCATTTGACATTAACACTAATTGTATCTTACAGTTTCTTCCTTAAGACTCCAATTACTACTTTAAATTGTTAGGTTTGCAATTCCTGACAGCTGATGTACATAAATCTACAATATTAGAATAATTTTAAATTATCCATTTAATAATATAGCCTGATATTGCTTTTCTTAGATCAAAATAGCAGCCATGTAAAAGTTTTCTCCTGTTCACCCTGTCTTTCCCAACACATGCAGCCAACAGATGCCACATTTTTAGGAAAAATACACTTTGGAATTAGAATTGAGGTAAGATATTGGTGCTGCCATTTTATTTGTGTGGGCTTTCATTTTCTCACCTGAAAATTAGCAACGATATGAAATCCCAGATATCTTGATAGGACTAAGTGGCTATCTGAAATAACAAGGCTACCAGTCCAGGTGTCTCCGTAATATTCATCAATACTTTAACCATTCATTGACTGAGTTTTATTGTAGTTATTACTTTTTTCTCTGATCTCTCAGCTTCATCTACAATTCCAGCCAGAACTCAAAGACAACCTTATCTGTTTTCTAGATTTTGGTAATCACCTCCATACACCTTTCTTGACTGAAATTCAAAGTTAGTTTTGCTAACATGAAAACAAAAGGACCCTTTCTCCCAACCAACTTTTAATTACTGATTAAATGTTTAGATTGCTAAATAATGGCTTAAAATATCTGGCAAATGCTTATATGTTACTTATCAAATATTAGAAGCTGTCTGATTTAATAAGATAATAAATTTATTTGAATTCTTCTTCATCTTTTTGTGGTACCCTTTGTCAACATAAGAAACATTCAAACCTGTAGAGAATTTTGGTGGGTTTATTTGATCCAAAATAATGATAATTGTCAGGAAGCAAAATTTCAAGGGATTGAGAAAATGCTCCAGAGTATGCCAGTTGTGTACCTATTTTATACATAACAATCAAAAGAGAAGCAGCAGTGGGTTATATGAAATCCATGGGGGTGGGGAAACAAAGGAGGTGTGAACCTCGGGACTGGATAAAAACTAAAATGAGGGATGGGTACAGGATAGTTAACAGTCAACAATTAGCAAGCTAACAATAGCAATGAGGGGATTTGTGGTCTCAGGTGCAGTGCCTGTGCTTTGAGGAGTGGGAGAGGAGGGAAATTACTTTGATATTCGACAGGCTTAATTAAGGTAAAGATTGACTTTTGTCAGGATTCTAGCCTAGGATATGTCAACCTGCCATAAACTGCTTTTAGTTAGTAAGTTTTAATTTCAGACCATCCTTTGTGGTTACTTCAGGTCTCTGAGTTTGTTAGGCTGCAACACAGGCCTACCTGAGCTTGTCAGTTTCCTTTGTAGCCCCTTTTCACCCACACCTTTGTTTTATCTCTTGGTGGGTTATAGGCTGAATTGCACTGGTTGAGAAGCACTGGGATAGGAATGTGTATTTACATTTATTTTCCACCACAGTTAACCTCATAACTATTTTATTTTAATACTAGTTTGTGAATTTTGAAGACCACTAGGTTTAACAATTTTCTTCCTTGAAGTTTAGAGGTTCTCTACCTAAAGTCATACTATCACTTTCCCTATGAAATTTTATGGTATCTTTTGTTATGTAATATTGGGTTTTCATTTAAAACTTTACCTAAATAGCAAGAAATAGATCCTTTCTTACAGAAATAAGTATGTAAATAAGAGGAATATATTTAAAAAGTTAATGTAGCAGAATATCTGTGATGAAATTAACTGTTTTCTCAGCTGTACTCTACTCCTGAAAGAATGTCAGATATCCCCTGAAGAGGGGAGACAGGGTCATTTGTTATGAAAATAGAGGCTTTGCTTACTTCTATGAGTTGACAGGTCTTTATTTTCCAAAATGTAGGCCCTTGGAGTACTTAAGTGGGCTTTGTGAGATGGAAAGGAATAAAGTGCAAACTCTGAGAAATAAAGGGACAGGATCTTACATTCCAGAAAGTTCTCTGAGAACAGGAATGGGAATACACAAGTTTCTGGGTGGTAGAGAACAGACCTGAACTTAAACGTAATGCTCTGGAAAGACCGAATGCCTTTGATGAAGCAGATGTTTTAACAGCTTCCATCACTTTAGTCTTCTTTCTACAGTGCAATGGGACATGCCTGATTGGACAGCAATAACTATCACTAATTTCTGAACTTTGTAGCCCTTAATCACTTTTATTTTTGTATCCAGGTCAATCACTGGATATAGCTGCTTACTGGTGTTAGGCCCAGGGTGACCTGCGCCAAAATATCCCATAATGTCATACTAATTATTTAGAATGAAAAACAATAGAGAAGCAACCAGCAGAAGTAGGAAGAGTTCTCCCTTACTCTTCTCTATCTCTAAATGCACAAAGTAAATATCGATGTGGTAGGTGTGCTCCCTGCTCCTAAAAACTGAGAGTCTATCATGAGAGTTTAAAAAATCCAGAGCCAAAAAAGCCTGTAAAAACACACCTTATGGTATTTGTCTTTCACCACCCGGTTTATTTCGCTTAGCATAATGATCTCCAGTTCCATCCATGGTGTCTGGATGGATCTCACCTTTAACAGGAACTTAATCAACAAAACAAACAAACAAGCATAATATAACCAAAAACACTGAAACTGAGATCAGGCTGACAGTCACCAGAGGGGAGAGGGGAGGGAATTTCAGGGGAAAAGGGGAAGGGTTTAGAGCAACAAGTATAAAGGACACATGGACAAAAACTGGGGGGGGGGG
>PVKU01000728.1:259772-353279 GCA_004027475.1 Anoura caudifer | reverse complement strand
CCTGAAGGTGCAGAGGCTCCAGAGTAGAACCCTGCACCCAAACAACATCTAGACCACAAGCTGCAGCCTATACAAGACCACCTGAAATGTCCTGCTCCACACACACAATCACCTAATCAAAGCTCAAAGCCCGACTCCTCAGGCCTGGTGCATATCTCTGCACTTAGCCCTTTCCCTCTCTTGGGAAAGTAAAACAAAATCTTTTGCTCTCAGCATTTTCTTCTCTTTATGAATTAATTCACAGCCCACCCACATCATCAACCACCCTAACACCTTATGATGTTTTTACCAATTTACTATTGTAAATTTATCATTAACCTAAGCCTAAACATTTCAGATTCCTTTCTAAAGAGGACTTTCTGTGTCTTATCAACTTCTCCTAAATTGTTTCTTTGTCTAAAAAGTATAAAAAGGTGCCTAGTTCAATTACCCTTTGACCCTCATTTTATATGAGCATCACATTGTGATTTTTTGTGTATATTATAATGGTTTTTCACCAGTTAATCTTGGTTTGTGTTTATTATGAGTCCAGCCATAAGAACTAAAGCAGAAGAGAAGTGGATAGTTCTCTTATTCTCTGAAGCTGGCAATATTAACAATGGATTTTGTGCGCTTAGGGGCCATGATGAACAAAACAAGAGAGATTAAATTAAACACCGGAGAAAACAATGCAGTTGGGATACATGGTAAATAGGAAATATATGAGACTTCTGTTCATATAACATGGCATGCTGTTTTACAGCAAACATTGTGTTTTCAATAAGTAAAGAGAACACTTTATGTTAATGATAAAAAGCATAGTATAGTATGCATAGAACATACATAAACCAGTAAAATAGTCATTTATTATTATTATCAAGTATTGTATACATTACCATATGTGCTATGCATTTATACAACTGATAGTACAGTATGTTTGTTTATAGCACCATCACCACAAACGCATAAATAATGAACAACACTATGATTTTATGATGGGTATGATGTCAGTAGGTGATAGGAATTTTCAGCTCCATTATAATCTTATGGGACTGTGATTACATACTCTGTCTGTCATTAACTGAAACATCCTTCTGTAGCACATGACTATGATGTCTTACATGAGAAATTATGGCTTATTTTCATGGCCTATTTCACAGAACTAGAAAAAGTACTCCAAAAATTTATATGGAGCCAAAAAAAGACCCCAAAGAGCCTCAGGAAGCTTGAAAAGAAGAACAAAGCTGGAAGGATCACAGCCCTTGATATCAAACTATACTGTAAGGCCACTATAATCAAAACAGCCTCATACTAGCATAAGAACAGACATATAGATGAATGGAACAGAACAGAGAGTCCAGGAATAAACCCATGCCTGCATGAACAATTGATACTTGACAAAGGTGGCAAGAACACACAATGGAGCAAACCAGTCTCTTCAGTAAATGGTGTTGGGAGAACTACACTGGTATGTGAAAAAAAAAATTAAACTAGACCATCAGCTTATACCATACACCAGAATAAACTAAAAATGGAAAAAAAATACTTAAATATAAGTCACAAGACCATAAAAATACTAGGGAAAAAACATAGTAAAATCTTAGATATCTCACAAAGCAATATTTCTGCCAATGTATCTCCTAAGGCATTGGAAACATAGGAGAAAGTAAACAAATGGGACTGCATCAAATTAAAAAGCTTCTGCACAGCTAAAGAAACCATCAGCAAGGAAAATAAGGAACTCACTGTATGGGAGAACATTTTATCTAATCTGACAAGAGTTTAATCTCCAAAATATAGAAGAGCAAATACAACTTAACACCAGGAATTAATTTTGCCAATTAAGAAATGGACAAAAGACTTCAATAGACACTTCTCCAAAGAGGGCATATAAACACATGAAAAAATGTTCAACATAACTAATCATCAGGGAAATGCAAATAAAAAACACAATGAAATATGACCTTATACCTGTCCGAATGGCTACCATCAGTAAATCAACAAACAAGTGTTAGTGAGGATGTGGAGAAAAGGGAACCATAGTGCACTGTTGGTGGAAATGCAGACTGGTGCAGCCACTGTGGAAAACAGTATGGGGTATCCTTAAAGAAATTAAGAATGGAACTCCCTTTTGACCCAGTTATTCCACTTCTGGGAATACATCCTAAGGATCCAAAAACACCAATACAAAATAATATACGCACCGTATGTTCATAGCAGTGCTATTTATAGTAGCCAATGTCTGGAAACAACAAAGTGCCATTCAGCAGATGAGTGAATACCCTAAGAACCCTGAAACACCAATTCAAAAGAACCTATGCACCCCAATGTTCATAGCAGCACAATTTACAATAGCCAAGTGTTGGAAGCAACCTAGGTGCCCATCAATAAATGAATGGATCAAAAAACTATGGTACATTTACACTATGGAATTCTATGCAGCAGAAAGAAAGAAGGAGCTCCTACCCTTTGCAACAGCATGGATGGAACTGGAGAGCATTATGCTAAGTGAAATAAGCCAGGAACTGAAAGACAAATACCATATGATCTCACCTTTAACAGGAACCTAATCAACAAAACAAACAAACAAGCAAAATATAACCAAAAACAGTGAAATAAAAAACAGGCTGACAGTGACCAGAGGGGAGAGGGGAAGGAATTTCAAGGGAAGTTCAGGGGAAAAGGGGAAGGGTTTACAGGAACAAATATAAAGGACACATGGACAAAAACTGGGGAGGGGGGTGGAAATGGGAGGGAGGTGGGGAAGGGTGGGTGAGTGGGATGGGATGGGAGTAAAAGACAGAAAACTGTACTTGAACAACAATTAAGTTGTTAAAAAAAGGAAGAAAAAGAAGCTGTGGTACATGAAAATCTTATATTTTGCAACAGCATGGATGGTCTTGGAAAATACCATGATAAGTGAATTAAGCCAGTCAGTGAAAGAAAAACACCACATTATCTCACTTCTATGCGGAATCTAATGAACACAATAGACTGATGAACAAAACTATAGAAACACCATATATACTTGGAACAGTTAACAGCTGCTGGAGGGTGTGGTGAGAGATTAATCACAGAACATTTTATGCGTAACCTATGAACATGGAAGACAATATGAAAATAGATTTAGGGAGGGGAGAGAGTGGAGCTGATAGAGGTAGGGAAATGAAGAAAAAGCTGGAATTATAATAGCATAAACAATAAAAAATAAAAATCAAAAAATTATGGCTTATTTTATTATTTGTGTTTAGAACAAGATTTGACATGATTTTGACATTATTTAATTGAGTATTAAAGAACTACAGTATTTTTTGCCTTTGAAGTGTTGTAATGCAATTCATATTGTTTACATAAGCTTGGTACTTTGGCTCTTAGTTTGCTGTAATTTATCATTATACCTTTGCCAGGCTCACACACCTCTTGTGTATATCATAAAATTTCTTGAATATATATTCCAAATTAACTTATGATTATTCTAGTTTTCTTTCTCTAGATATAGAACTGCTCTGTTTGCTCAGTATCATCAGTACTTCTGAATCTTTTCACAATACAAAATTTTTCTTACCCTTGGATTAGGGGACATAAAATTATGTCACTAGAACATGTAAATTAATTTAGATAAAATGTGAAAGTGTTAGTGTGAATCAACAATCCCTTTGTATTTGTTATAATAAAATAGCATTTTAGCATATTTAAAAGCTCTGTAGAGTAAGTAAATTTCTCAATTAAAAATTATTGAGTAGTGAAAAAAGTCATATCAAAATGACAAGCAAGATAATCCATAGAAAATATCCAGCTGAAGAACAGACAATTGTACTTGAACAACCACAAATTAAAAAAAAAATAGAAAACAAGAATAGAGAGTAAAAATAATGAAATGCATAGGTAATGATGTGAGACCCATTCAAAAAATTAATAAGCATGTAACTGGAATCCTAAAACCGGGAATAGAGTTCAAAAATAGGCAAGATTAATCAAAGATGATAGAAGTCAGATAATGGTTAATTCTATGGTAGTATTGACTAAAAAGGAATATAAACTATCTTTCTGGGATGTTGGCAATAATCCACATCTTGATCTGGATTGTGGTATCATGTGTGTATGTACACGTGTGTATGTGTGTATAGATAGATAGATTGATATAGATAGATATGGCCTATTTATTAGTATGTATGTATGCTTAAGAATAGTGTGTTTCATAAATTTTGTACTTCAATAAAAACCAAACAATTAAAAATGAAAAAAAAATGACAAGCAAAAAGTCCATTTAAATGTTATTCATTTTTAGCAAAAAAAAAAAAAAACCCACTTATTTAAAATATATCGATGTTTAGAAAAATGAATGATGCTTTCACCTCTTGATAACTTATTTTGTGATCATTTTGAACCATCCTTTTTCCTTGCATCTTAAAAATCAGTTTTTCTAGCCCTGGCTGGTGCAGCTCAGTGGATTGAGTGACAGCCTTTGAACCAAAAGGTCTCCAGTTCGATTCCCTGTCAGGGCACATACCTGGGTACCTGAGTTGCAGGCCAGGACCCCAGTTGGGGGCATGTGAAAGGTAACCTTGCACACCAATGTTTCTCTCCCTCTCTCCCTTCTTTCCCTTCTCTATAAAAATAAATACATAAAATCTTTTAAAAAATCAGCTTATTTACAGAAAATCTTGATCAATATATATGATATAAACATTAATTCAAGGATCAAAAAAAGCAAATCAAAGAGGTGATAATAAATCAGAATATGAGAATAAAATAGTTAACATAAAATAGAATACTAAAGAATAGGCAATCAAAAAGGGGCAGGAAGTGAGAGTGTGATGAATGAAGAACTAAGAAAATAAAACATAAATAGCAATGATGCATGCTTAAACCCAGCCATACTAATAGGTACAGTAAATTTACACTGTTTTAAAAGGTCAAATTCTAGACGGAGATAGTCCAAATGGATAAAAACATGACAACAATATTGTGTCTATATATAATATCTAAAGTCAGATATAGGTTAAAATAAAAAGATGAAAGAACATATGGTATGCAAATATTAATCCTAAAAAGCTGGTAATAACAGTATATCTAGACAGCATAAATTTTGGGATAATGAACATATTACCAGTAAAAGAAATTTGGGACCCAATATCCAATGTAGGGGTGAGGGGTAGTTTCCCACAAACTGCCAACTAATTCTTTGGACACCGCAAAGGTGTCCCTACTATTAAACTCAATTCTGACATCATCTACCCAGAAACAGCATCAGATCCCATGGTTTAAGACCTAAGTCCTACAAAATGGGGCCCCAGCTTCTTCGGATGTCCAGGTTTATCACCTGTGCTCCTGGCCAATCAGTTCTAGATTGGAGGTTCCAACTGAGGCTGATAGTAAGAAGCCAGGGAAAAATACCTTGGCAAATGTAATGGGGAAACTGAGACAGATGGCTGATTCAAACTGGCCCCACCCAACACCACTAACTCACCTGACTCCTTCTCCTTGCATGGCCATTTCTTTAAGCATTAAGCCCCCAGAACAATGATATTCTGAACTCCTCAAACAATCTCAGGAACAAAGCCTCAGATCTGCTGACCACAAAGACAAAATTTTGGTTAAACTAGAGACAACATTTAGACCTCAGTTGTGTTTCAGCTCCAGGCCCAGAAAAGCAGCAGTCAGAAGCATCACCATGGCTGACATTAGGACCAGAAGTAATGATTAATGAGCCCCTCTGCATCAATCAAGCAGTAGAGGCCACAACCCTGAAAGGACATACCTGTAAATCTGATAAATATTCTATTAAGAGCCTCCCCTGAGATCTCCCTTAAAATTCCTCCCTTTAGGAAACAGATAAAAGACCTTAAGACAAAGGAGCCTGTTCTCTCTCTCTTTCTCCCTCCCTCTCCCCCTCCCCCCCTCTTCTACACTCCAAATCCTTCCCAATCCCCCTTCTTCCCTGGTGTGCATACCTTTGTTTTTTCTCCTTATTTTGCCTCTTGTTTCCTGCGTCCACACAGCTCAGCTGTCCCACTTCTTCTACCTCTTTTTTTTTTAATTTCTAAATAAACTTCTTGTGCTAGTTCTTGACTCTAAATTCTTTTTCTGATGATCTTGAGAACTGAGGTCTAACACTGCTGCTAACATCTGGTGCTGTGACTCAGATGGTCTTCTTGCCCAGCTCTCACTGACATTTCTTGCATTGACATTTACATGGCAAAGTGTGGCAGATTCCAAAGAAGCCCACCCACAAGCATTCTGCAGATCTATACGCACTCTAGGCTCCAGCAGGGGCACACTTATTCCCACCAGCTCCTGACTTTGGATAGGGTGAACTTGGGTGAGTTTTTGCTGGAATGACAGACCTCCCTATTTTAACGTAAGAAATCCTGATTTTTATTTGAGCTGTTTTTGTTTTTTGGTTTTTTTTTTTGTTTGTTTGTTTTTTTAAAGCTCAAGGTATAGCTAAAGGTTAAGAGCTGAGATAACCCAGGATAAAAATAAGAGTTGAAATAACTCAGGACAGGAAAAACAATGGATGGCTGATTTTTAATTTTGGCTTTTCAATTGGAATTGCTTTCTGAGAGTCTGAACAAAACTTTTTGCTGGATAAATGAGAGTCTGAACTCTTTCAGCTCCAAAGATAAGGAGTATTTCCTCCATCCAGCTTGAATTTTATGTAATCTTAGGTGACTAAGAATCTCTGTGGAGGTGTCAGATGGTATCACTCATGAAGAGCAGGAGCTCCATAGGAATTCCACTTCAACTGTAATTAAATAATAGACTCACTGGGGAATGTGCACAGAAAGGCTGGTGACCTAGCTCTCTGAGTCTTCATGGCTGTATTAGACAGCCAGGGAGAATAACCAAGACACATAAAAGGGTTGAAGTGTCTTAGGAGGTGACAGCCCCTTTGAGTTCAACCCATAAGAAGCACACTTCAAGCCACTACACAAAAGCCTTACAAATTTGTTCAGACTCTACAGATCTCAAAATAAAACTAAAATTAACATGGGAAATTGTGCCTCCAAGGATGAAAAAATCTCAGATCACACACTCCATTAATACTCCTGCAGATAGGAGTGTAGTAATAGGAAGTCTATACTTTCAAGTACTTACAGAAATGCGAAGGTTTAACTAGAAGTGATATCAATGTAAGATGATTTGATAGATGTATACATTATGAAATGATCACAGCAATTAAGTTAATTAAAATATCCACCACCTCATGTAGTTAATAATACTGTGATGTACTTGAAATTTTCTGAGCAAATTGTAAGAAATAACAAAATATGTTAAAATTTTAAATAAAACATTAAATATTCAAAACAAAGTTTTTACAAATTTCTTTTAAGAGCAACATGAGCTAAAGTTTGAAGACCGATATTTAAGCACTCAAGTGAGTAAAAACCATTGTTAAAGATTCAGATTTGCCATTCTGTTACCAAGATTCTAATTCCATGGGACTGTACTAAGAGTTCAGAAATCTATCCATTTAAGAAGCTCCCAAATAGTTTCTAAAGTTAGAGTTTTTTGTTTAAATAAAACTTTAAGTAATGCTGCTTCTCTAAGCCTCTGCATTGCCCTCTCAAACTATCTTTTGCAGCAAATAGGATATAAGCCTAGAAAACCACCCAATTTAGCAGGTATTCCAGCCCAGATCTTCAATACCCAGGACCCATCCTTAGCCATTTAAAAGTCTATATAACGATGCTACATGTATGATTTTCTTCCAATTCTAACTTAATCCATTTACTCTATCTCTGTGTAGAATACATTTAATAGGATGTGGCTGAACAATAGTTTTCTTCATGATCTCTCCAAAAGAGGTATTCCCAGATTGTTGATTCTTAGAGAAGCTTAACAGATGTAAATCCAAATATTTTAGAAGTATAGACTGCTTTCATTATTTTAATTATTAGAAAATAGGCTTATCCCTATGTCTTTATAATGTCCCAAAATATGTCACCAATCAAATATTTCTACATTAACATTATATCTAGATATATCACATTTGTCTTATTTTAGCTTTGCTGATTAGTAAATGAAGAGGAAAAATAAAAGTGCAATTGAATTCATAGCTCAAAAGTTGTATTTTAAATGGCATTTAAAGGGGGAAGTGTTTTCAGGAACATATATAAAGAACACATGGACAAAACCAAAGGTGTAAGATAGAAGGTGGTAAGTGGGGATGGTTGGGGTGGGAGGGGAATGGTGGGGGGAGGAATGGAGATAACTGAACTTGAAAACAACAATTAAAAAAAGAAAAAATGGCATTTTTAACCTAAACAAAATTTTTATTACTTTTATGGAACCCTTGTGTTTCATTATTTTGCATGTGATGTAATTATCCAACCCATCTGACTGATTGACAATGTCAGGCTTATTAAGGATGATGACCATCATCATTAATTTTTGCTAAGCCACCCACTTATTGATTGAGGAGTCAAAAGGACATATCACTGTCTCATGTTCTATTGTGTCGTGTTCACTGTTTCATCCTCTATAGGATTAGAGGTCAGATCAGCAGGAGAGAGTGACATACTTGAGAGAAGCAAGAAATCTAGAAAATAAACTGTCACTCATGGATTCTAATGGAGCAGCTTCTATATTTGTAGAACTGAGACACCAAACGGGGTAGGTGACATGAAGACACATGATTCTGCCTTCAAAAAAGGTAAAAGTAAAGTTGGTATTGTAGAAAGTATACACACACACACACACACACACACACACACATCGCTTCCATTTTCAGTTGCTCATATCTCTCTTTTAATAACTTTCTCACTGGTCTTCCTGCTTTCTTTTTTTTTTTTCCTCCTCATAGCACTTGTCACATAGTGTCTTTTACTATAGCTCTTTGTGTGTGAATGCACTAATACAATACCACGGTATGTGTGGGAAGAATCTATGACAGTTAATCTTTTTCTCAAAAAGCCATTAATCATTTAACAGATGAATAAAGCATGTGGAAACTCAAGAAAGATGGAGAGGCAGAAATGGCAAAGGCATGCATTCATAGCCCTTGTTTTCATGAGGCAACTGCAGTAAAAAGAAAACTAAACCAAGTCAGATATCATTTCTGAGTTTTAGTAAACTCAGCTATAAAATGAGACAGAGACAGCCATATTGTAATTATTAAACATGAGACTATACTATATAAACAGAGCACAGTTACTAACACACAGTAAATACCCATTAGCTCCTAGTTTCCTTTGTTTTCTTCCTCTACCTTCTTCCCTATCTTTGTTTCCCTAACTGCATCTATTTGCACAATTTAGTAGTACTAAGGGTTTGGATAATTTTGAATGTTATGATTTCAACAGCAGAAAAACAATTATACTGAAATTAGGCAAAATCTGCATGTTGGTCTTCTTTTAGCTAGAATTATGATCTTGTACAGTTAATTCGCTTCTCTATTAATCATTTTCTTCAACCCCAAATTAAGAATCTTAGATTAGATAGTTACCTTAAAATCTTCCAGCTGCAGCATTCCATGATACTCTCTCAGGTATTTGCCATGAGCAAAATAATTCCAATATATTAGATAAAATACCTGTGGCCTCCTGGAAGCCAAAGCCATTTTCAAAGTATTTATCACGCTTCTGGGTCCAGTCCATTTTATTATTGTCTACAATTACATGGAACAAAATGATGAGTAGCCCTGGATGCAGATATGGGCAGATTTTCTGTGAAGTCAAGGAATCTCAAACTTCAAGACCTGTCTCTGTGTGTATCCCTCCTAAGTTTCTAGGAGTTTTGGAAGCTTGTGGTAATCAACAGATTCTAAAATTTATAGTTTGTTGTGTGTGGTTTTTTGAATTCTTGTTAAATATTAACATTCGTACCTAATTTTTAATTTATAATTTCCTAAAAAGAGCTACCAAAATTTTAAAGATTACAAGCCCACCATAACTTGAATCTGACCCTCTGGTTAGGCACCTGTCAACTCGGCATTCTTTCTTAAAATGTACCAACAAGAATACAAATAAATAGAAAAGATAAAAATCCAATGAGATATATATATATATATAACATTTAAAAGACTTAAAATGAGATAAAAATTGATTACATAAAATAAAGTATTTTGCATGAAGTGATATGGGATATGGTAAAATGTAGCTTGCTTGGGATAACATTTTATAAATTGTTGTTTATTTTTTTAGGTATTTGTAGTATAATTATTAATCATTATTTTAAATTCCTAAATGAACAACAAAAAACAAAAATACACTCTTAGCCCTGGCTGGTGTGGCTCAGTGGATTGAGCTCTGGCCTGCAAACCAAAAAATACCCTCTAAAATCCGTTTGCCTGAAGAGGATGTTTAGAACTTTTTATTTCATTAATTTTAAGAGACACATATTTATACCCTATTTCACTTTTCTTAAATGATGGTTGGCAGTCATGACATATTTGTCTGTACCTGCACATGTGAAAACTTGACTAGTACTCCTGATGGCAGCTTAGAGAATTAAAACTCTTTGAATTTTCAGTAAATAAATATTTCTGCCTTTTGGCCTGTCAATTCCACTACTGGGATTACACCCTAAGAATCCTTAAACACCAACTCAAAAGAACCTATGCACATCAATGTTCATGCCAGCACAATTTACAATAGTCAAGGGCTAGAAGGAACCTAAGTGCCCATCAGTAAATGAGTGGATCAAAAAACTGTAGTACATTTACACAATGGAATACTATGCAGCAGAAAGAAAGAAGGAGCTCCTACCCTTTGCAACAGAATGGGTGCAACTGGAGAGCATTATGCTAAGTGAAATAAGCCAGGCGGTGAAAGACAAATACCACATGATCTCGCCTATAAGTGGAAACTAATCAACAAAACAAACAAGCAAGCAAAATATAATAAAAGACATTGAAATTAAGACAAACAACCCAGTTAAAAAATGGGCAAAGGACCACTCCTCCAAAGAGGACATACAGATGGCTAATAGACATCTGAAAAGATGCTCAGTGTCACTAGCCACCAGAGAAATGTAAAGTAACCCACATTGATTATCATCTCTCACCTGTCAGAATGGCTGCCATCAATAAATCAACAAATAACAAGTACTGGTGAGGATGTGGAGAAAAATGAACTGCTTTGCACTGTTGGTAGGAATGCACACAGGGGCAACCACCGTGGAAAGCAGTATAGAGATACTTCATACAATTAAAAATGGACCTACCTTTTGACCCAGTGATCCCACTTCTGGGAATATAGCTGAAGGAATCTAAAACACTAATTTAAAAGAACCTCAGCACCCCTATGTTCACTGCAGCATATTCACTATACCATTGCCAAGATATGGGAGCAGCTCAAGTGTCCATCAGTAGAACGAGTGGATGAACAACTATGGAATATTTACACAATGGAAAACTAAGTACCAGTAAAAAAGAGGGAATTCTTATCTTTTGTGACAACATGGATGAAACTGGAGACTATAATGCTAAGTGAAAGCAAAAAAAAAAAAAAAAAAAAACCATGAAAACTAGAAAACCATTAATTAGTTAATTAATACATCTTAAATTTTAAGTTTTCTTAATCTGGCCCTAATTCATGTGTGACTGCTTCTGTAGCTTCAAATTTTTATATTACTATACTTAAGTCAGATAAAAAAAATTTCAAATTATTTTTATATAAGAATTATTATAGCCCTGGCTGGTGTAGCTCAGTGGATTGAGCATGGGCCTGTGAACCAAAAGATCGCGGTTCGATTCCCAGTCAGGGCACATGCCTGGGTTGCAGGCCAGTTCCTGACAGGGGATGCATGAGAGGCAATCACACATGGATATTTCTCTTCCTCTCTCCTTCCCTTCCCCTCTAAAGATAAAATAAAATAAATAAAATATTTAAAAAAAGAATTGTTATAGGGCAAATAAAAGATAGAACATTCTACTTTGATGAGGATACTAAATACATAGTTGTGCAACTGCAAATGTTTTAAAATGCATTATAAATTATTTGTTTTTTAAAAGTCTATAGGGTTTTAAATCCTGTTAGCAAATGACTGCTAAAATTGTCTACCAGTATCTTTCTGCAAAGTATAAATGAAAAATTATAAGGAGAGGATTCTGGTTCAGTTCTATAATCTAAAGACCTTGGACGTTGTTGCTCAAATCCTTACAACAAGATAAAGCTGAACGTTCAATAATGCTTTAAGACCCATCAAAGAACTAAGATTTTAGGCCAAACTCCATCCCAAAATCTAGAGACACAGGGGCATCCAGAGAATCACAACAAAATATGCTAGCCTGGAGCAGAAAATCTTAGAGGAAAAAAGGATAGAAACATTTAAATGATTTTTTTTATTGTTGCTCAGTTACAGTTGCCCCACTTTCCTCACAAATTGTTGGAGGCTGAGTGTCAACTAGCATCAGAGTGGAAATACTCCTGCAGACCATAATATTAGAAAGGCCACCACACTTTCTAATGGGACTTGTCTTGAAAAAGCCCAGCAGTTTCTATGAAGATTTGAGGAAAGATCCCCTCATAGCTCTGGCAGAAGAAAGAGATGGGTAATTGCGAAATAGCCCTAGAGCCTTCATTACAACCAAGGCCTATATCAGGAAAAAAGCCTTCACCAGAACCTAATCTCATCTGGAAGAGGGGCATTTCTCCTACTCCAGCCTGCTAACATTCCTATCTCACTTGATGGGGGCCTATATATGTCAGGGTTTCAGGAAAAAAAGAGTATGGGGCAATGGAGGGTGATGCTACTGCACTGACAAAGCATTTCTGAAGACTACAGGCCCAAGACGCAGGCCTAGTAAAACACTATGATTTAATCTGAAGATTATAGAGCACTCCTGATCTCTGTACTTTACCACAAGAGAAATAAGCTCCCATATAATAACAGTAGGTTACAATGGAATGAACTACAAAACACAAACATTCTCTGAAGAGATTTTAGAAAAGTCATGGTCAAGAGATAAGACAAAAATAAAAAAATATATATAACAGAAGAATTTAAGACTCTGTAACCTATAACTTCATTAAACATTAAAACAAGTCCAAATTCTGGAAGTCTATTTCATATAAAGGCTATTTTCATCAGTATCTGATAAAACTTTTTTTTTTTTTGTTCCAACAACAAAAAAAATTACAATGCATGCCAAATGGACAAAAAAAAATCTAAAGAGCAAAGCCTTTCTCATAACCTGATTCATATATGCCATAGATCTTGGAATTATCAGATGGAGAATTTAAAATAACTGATTAATGCATTAAGGGCTGTAAGGAAAAGATAGATAACATGTAAGAACAGATTGGTAATATAAACAAATGTGAAATTCTAATAAGGCTTCAAAAGGAAATGCTAGAAAGCAAAAACTATGTAACAAATAAATGCCTTCAATGTACTCATCAGGAGACTCAACATGGTCAAAGAAAGATTCAGAGATACAAATGATCAGTCAGTAAAAACTTTTCAAAGTGGAGTACAAAGAGAAAAAAGAAGAAAACAAAGAACAGAGCAAAATATTTAAGAACTATAGTACAATTCCAAAATCCTCCTTATCAGAAGGACTGAGGAAAAGAAAAAAAGAGACCAGCAGAAATATAGAAATAATAATGTCTGTGAACTCTTCAACATTAAGGACAGACATCAAATCACAGATTTACAAGCTCAGAGATCCCCATCCAGGATAAACAACAACAAAAACTTGTGTTTTAATTTTATACCTATGTATATCATATTCAAACTGTAAGATATCAAAGCCAAACGAAAATATTGAAAAAGAGAGAAAATGTTTTATCTTCATAGGAACAAAGATAATAATTACAGCAGACTTCTATACAGAAATCATTCAAGCAAGCATAAAATGAAGTACTTAAGATATTAAAAGTCTACAAACCTTGAATTGTGTATCTAATGAAATTATCCTTTAAAAGAAAAGGTAAAATAAAGACATACAGACTTTCTGAAACAAACAAAATTGAGGAAATTCATTGTCAGCAGATATTGCAAGAAACCATAAAAATAAAATCTTTCAGGAAGAAAAAAAGGAAGGAAAAAAGGGGAAGGGTTGTCAAGGAACATATTTAAAGGACACATGGACAAAGCCAAAGCTGGGTAGGATCAAGGGTGGGAGGGGGGATGCGTGGGCTGGGGGGAGTGGTGGAGGGAAAATGGAGACAACTGTATTTGAACAACAATAAAACCAAAATAAAAGTTAAAGTAAAAATATGAGAAAAGTTTTCACATTAAAAAAGAAGAAGAAGAAAAGCACCCGGAAGGTATAAATGAAAGCAAACAAAATATTTTACTTTTCTTATTCTTGTTGAATTAAAAAAATATTTGTTAAAAGCAGTAATATCAATACTACATTGGATAAATACAGCACATGAGCCCTGGCTGGTGTAGGTCAGTGGACCTAGTGCTGATCTGCAAACCAAAGGGTCACCAGTTTGATTTCCAGTCAGGGCACATGCCTGGGTTGCAGGCCAGGTCTCTGGATGGGGGTGCACAGGAGGCAAACACACATTGATGTTTCTCTCCTCGTTCTCTCTCCCTTCCCCCTTCTCTAAAAGTAAATAAATAAAGTCTTTAAAAAATATATAGCACATGTATAAGTGAAAATAATGAAGCAATATCATAGGGGGTATGAGAGAAGAATTGGGAATACTCTGTTATAAGACATCTGCATTACTCAGAAATATTATTTGAAGGTTACTTCTAATAATCTAAAATGTATATTTTTAACTCTAGGATAAGCATAGTTGTTATATTAAGAAAAAGAACTGAATCATAAAATTTCTCTTGAAGCCAGACATGGCTGAAACAGAGGGTAAAGAAAGATATCAGGAAAACAAATGCAACAACCAGAAAACAGTTGCAAGCAGTAAGAATATTAACCTAACTATACAAGTAATCACTTTAACTGTGAATAGTCTAAATACAGCAATTAAAGTCAGAAATTGTAAAATCAGATTTTGAATAATACAACTTATGTTAACTAAAATAAATCAAGTTTATATGTAAATACTCAAGTAAATTAAAAAGTAAAAAGATTGAAAAAATTATACCATGATAACACTAATCAAAAGAAAGCTGAAATGGCTATATTAAGCTCACAAAGCATACTTCAGAACAAGAAAGATTATTAGCAATAAAAATCATTTAATAATAAAAATGTGTCATTTCGCCAAGAATACACAATTTTAAATGAGTATGTACCTACAGAGCACCAAACTATGAGAAGTAGAACTGATATAAATACAAGGAGAAGAAAAAAAGCCAAATCCACCATTATACTTTTTTAAAAATTACTTTATTGTTGTTCAATTACAGTTGTCTGCATTTTCTCCCCTCCACTCCTCCCACCCAGCCAAACCCACCTCCCTCCCTTGCTTCCACCCTCCCCCTTGGTTTTGCCCATGTGTCCTTTATAGTAGTTCCTGAAAACCCTTCTTCCCAATGTCCCCTCCCCCACCTCTGGGTATTGTTAGATTGTTCTTAATTTCAATGTCTCTGGTAATAAGCCAGGAGATAAGGGACAAATACTGTATGATCTCACCTTTAACTGGAACATAATCTACAAAAGGAAAAAGCAAACAAAATATATCCACTATTATACTTGAACATAGCAATACCCCTCTATAAGTAATTGAATAAGTCAATCAGGGACAATATAAGTAAAGCTGTAGATGACCTAACCCACTCTATCAATAATGTGTAAACTGGCATTTACAGGATTTATCCAACAGTAGCAGAATGCACATTCTTCCCATGTTCCCTTGGAACGTTCAATTAAGATATATCAATTCTGGGCCACAGCTGGTATTAAGCTATATATCATTAACAGATACTTGGAGAAGCCTCCAATATTTGGAAATTAAACAATCCTGGAAAACAAAACAAAAAACACTTGTCAGAGAAAAGTCTTAAGAGAAACTTGTAAAAGTTCTGAATTAATAAAAATGAAGTACAGCTTACCAAAGTTTGTGAGATGCAGTGAAAGCAATATTTAAAGGAAAGTTCATAGCCTTGGAGGCATCTAAGCTGGATCTAATATATATAACCTCAGCATCAACCTTAGAAATTAGAGGAAAAAAGAGCAATTTAAACCTAAAGCAAGCAAGCAAAAAAATAAAATAAAATAAAATAAAATAAAATAAAATAAAATAAAATAAAATAAAATAAAATCAGGGCAAAGATCAATGAAATTGAAAACAATAGAAAATCAGAGAAATAAAAAAGGCATTTATAAAAATCAATAAGATTTATAAACTTCCACACAGGCTAACCAGGGAGAAAGAAAAGATGCAAATTACTAATATCAGAAAAGAAAGAGGGGTCATGAGTAGTGGTCCCATGGACACTATAAGGGCAGTGAAGAAATAATATAAAAACCATATATGCCCACAAATTTCATAACTCATATGAAATGAACCAATTGCTAGAAAGACAAAAACTACCAAAAACTCACAATATACCTATATTTATTAAATGTACTGAACTAAAATTAATAACTTTCCAAATAAAAAAAGCACCTAACCCAGATGGTTTTGATGAAGTCTACCAAATATCTGAGAAAGAAATGATAGCAATTTTCTGCAATTTGTCCCAGAAGTCAGAAACAGAGGGAACACTTCCTAACTCATTCAAAATAACTTTAATAAGTTCACATGGAGCTGACCTCAGAACAAATAAGATTATCAAAGACAAAAGGGCATCACATAATGATAAATGCATCAATTCTCCAAGAAGATATTCTAGGGTAGTATTACCCTAAATTTAAATCAAGCTGAATATCTTACAAGAAAAAAAAAAAAAAGAAAAAAAAAAAAACTTACAGGCTAGTATCTCTAGTGAATTTTAGTTGCAAAGATCCTCAACAGGATATTAGCAAATATGTTTTATTACAGGTATGCAAAGCTGGTTTCACATTAGAAAAGCACTCATTGTAAACAACATATCATCTAGCTAAAGAAGAAAAATCATATGATCATATTAATCAATGCAACAACTATTTGACAAAACCCAACACCATTCTGTGATATAAACCTCCAGGAAACTAGGAATGTGAGAAAACTTTCTCAACTTGATAAGGAACATCAGTGTAAATCTATAGTTTACATCATATTTAATGGTGAGAAACTGAATGTTCTCCCCTTAAGATCAGGATCAAAAAAAAAAAAAGATGTACAATCTCACCACTTTTCTCTCAGCAATGTATTGTAATTTTAGCTAATGTAATAAGAAACAGAAACAAAATATGCAGTTTGTAAATCAATAAATAAAACTACTTATGTGCAAATGACGTGCTTGTATATGTAGAAAACCCCAAAGAATCTATAAAACTACTCCTGGAACTACTGGGTTTAGCAAGGTCCTGAGTCCTCAGGGTAGAAGGCCAATATACAGCCTCTTGTGTTCCTATACACTAGTACTCAGCTCAGGCTTGCCGTAACAAATAAAATATGCAGGGTGGCTTAAACAACAGAAATTTATTTCTGACATCTGAGATCCAGGATGGTCAGGTTTTGGTGAGAGCTCTCTTTCTGACTTGCTGAAGTCCCTCTTTTCATTGGGTCTTCACATGACAGAGATGTAGGGAGACGGTGGAGAAAAAAGAGAGAAGGAAAAGGGAAGAGAGAACAGGAGTAAGCACACAAGTGAGTGTGAGTTCTCAGGTATCTCTTCTTATAAGGACACTAATCCTATTAGATCAAGATTCCATCCTTATGACCTCATGTAACCTTGAATTGTCTCCATAAGGCCCTTTTCTCCAAAGTCACATTGGGGTTTGGGACTTCAATACGTGAATTTTAGGGCACACAAACATTCTGCCCATAACAATCAACAGGGAAAAAATGAGGTTTCAAATAATAAAATACTACTTATAATGGAACCAAAATAATGAAATATTCATGTATACATCTAAAAACATGTACAAAATATGCATACAGAAAACTAAAACACCACAGAAAGAAATCAAATGACATCTAAACGATAAATGGAGAGGTAGTCTGTGTTCATGGGTTGGAAGACTCTCTTCGGTTAAGATAATAATTATTCCCAGTTTTATGTACAGATTCAGTGCCATCCCATCAGATTGATTTATTCCCACTTTGAACGGCAAGTTTCACATTTTAAAGTAATTCCAAGTAAACCACATCAGCAGACTAAAAATAAAATCATGTGAGCATTTCAATTGATGCTAGTAGAGCATTTGGCAAAACTCAATACTGATTTGGGCTTGAAAAAACAAAATTTAGCACAAATTTTATAGATATTAAAATACTGGTTCTAAAATTTATATGGAAAGGCTAAAGGCCTAGAAAAAAGAAATATGAAAAACTTATTTTGTACTAACCAATTTTCAGATATACTATAGTCAGTCAAAGCTACAGTAACAAAGGCAGTTTGGTATTGGTAAAAAATTAGACACATACATAAACGGAAGAGAATAGGGAGTTTTGAAATAACCCCACTCAAATATTGCCAACTCATTTTGGACAAGAGCACAAGGTCAATTCAAGAGAAAAATTTTCAACTAATGGTGGTAGAACAACTGGATATCTGCAGGCAAAACCATGAATCCAGACACAGATTTCAAAGTTTCAATGAAAACAAATTAAAAATTGATCACATTTTAAATGTAAAATCAAAATGATACAATTTCTAAAAGAAGAAAATATATATCTATCTAACCCTGGGTTTGGTTGCACGTTTTTTGATATAACACCGAAAGCATGATCCAAGAAAACAAAACTGGTAGGATGGACTTCAGTAAAGTTAAAAGCTTCTGCTCTGTGGAACACACTGTTAAGAGAATGAAAGACAAGCCAAGACTGGGAGGAAATATTTGCAAAACACATTTCATAAAGGATATCAATTTAAAATGTACAAACAACTCTTAAAACTGAATAAGAAAACAACTCAAAAAATGGGCAAAAGATATGAATAAACACCTAATCAAAGAAGATATATAGGAGTGGAAATGGGAGGGAGGTTGAGAGGGCTGGGGTGGGGGGCAGGGCTGGGATGGGAGTAAAAGACAGAAAACTGTACTTGAACAATTAAAATAAAATTTTAAAAAAATTTAAAAAAATACATACAAATCTCAAATAAGCATATGAACAGATGCTAACTATCATTTGTTATTAGGGAAATGCAGATTGATACAATGGTGAGCTACCACTGTACACTTAATAGATGGTTAAAAAATGACAATACTATTTGTATTCAAGGATATTGAGTAAGTGAAACTTTACTGTTGCTTGAATTGCAAAAAAGTACAGCTATTTTGGAAGACAGAAATATTTTTTCAAAGCTGTTTTCCAAAAATGATGTGAATACTTAAATCCATGACAAAACATGCACACCAAACACTTATAGCAGTTTTATTCAAATTTTCCAAAAAGTAAAATCAATCAATATTTCCTTCAAAAGGTGAATAGATAAACAAGTATGCATACAATAGAACATTATTCAGAAATAAAAAAAGGAATTACCTAATAAGCCATGAAAGATAATGAATTTTAAATGTATACTGCTCATTGAAAGAAGCCAATCAGAAAAATCTACTTACTGTATGAGTCCATTTATAAAACCTTTTGAAAGAGTCAAAACTATAGAGATGCTAAACATATCAATGATTGTCACAGACTTGTATGGAATGTGTTGAATAGGTAAAGCATATGAAGGGGTACCAAAGGAAACCAGAATTTATTTATTAAAAACATGTGTATGTATTCTTACAGGTTTAAACATCAGTTACCTTCAAAAGTACTCTCCTTTTGATGCAATACATCCATTGAGATTTTTTTTCCACTGCTTAAAACAGTTTTTGAACTTGTCAATTACTTCTACCATTTTTTGTTTCACTGCTACCACATTGGCAAAACATTTCCCTTTGAGGACTTGTTTCACGGGGTGTAGGGGGGGAGTTGCTCAGGACAAGATCGGGTGAATAGGGAGGGTAGGGCACAGGTGTCATGCAGTTTTTGGTGAAAAATAGTTGAACACTGAGCACAGTGTAGGCAAGTACAGTCGTATATCACCCGTCCTCAAATGGGCACATGCGTTGAGTCTTCAAAAAAAATTCACTGAAGCCAAACTCAGCCTCTCACAACAATGGCAGCTAGTACACTGATACAGATGGGTTCCTAGAACACTCACCTAGTTGGGGAAGCCTATACTGCAAGGGATCCACCCTCCAGAAGATAATTCCTTTTTGGGGGGGTCCCCCCTCATATTGTAATTTTGTGGCAGTGAAACTATTCTATATAATACTGCAATGGTGGTATACATAAACAACATGCATTTTTCAAAAGTTGTAGAAATTTATAGCGCAAATATTGAACCTTAATGTATGTGGATTTTTTTTAAATCCTTTTGGAGGCCAGGGGATTATGGGATCTAATGCAGGATATGGCAAATGATTTAACTGTATTACAAACCTATGAAACAATTTCACTGAAGGAGGCAGAGGGAAAGAAGCTACCCTAAGTAATTTTGGAAATGAGTGGAGTCTACAAGATTAAATGTAAACATAACAGTATGCAATCACTGCACTCCAATGAGTTGATAACATTATTTCCCATGGAGGTAAGGGTTAAAAATCCTGAAATTGCTAAACATGTGCAGTGGAACTGAACAATTAAGTGAGTGGATGGCAGATGGTTGGAGCCAGGTTCCTCACTGTTGGAGTGGGAGCTCACAGCAAGAGAAGGACAGAATGATCCATGTGTTAATGCATTAGAATCAGAGACATCAGTATGAACTCACAACTAACAATGCAGATATAGATGGATATGTACATAAAAATTATAGATATGTGTATATACATGGATTAGTATACACACATATATTCCCTTGTTCTGGCAATTGACTGCCAAGAAACAACAACACCCTGGTAATAAAGAGCACGCAAATGCCCACCTCATGGTTGTTAATAATATTCTTCAGTAAAAAAAAAAAAAAAAAAAAAAAAAAAAGAAGGCTTCTTGAAGAAATGACTGATTCTTGGACTGGGGAAGAAAACATATAAGATGAGCCTGGAGCACCTTGTGGTGCCACAAACCAAGGGTGTTCATGAAAAACACTAGAAATGCTAAGGAGACACAGGAGTCAATGAGCTTGTGGTTGGTAATATTTCAGTTAAACATCTGAGTTAAATCTCCATAGGTGTTAACAGGGTTAAAAGCTGAATATAAAATAAAAATGGAATATTCTAGTAAAGTACATGATATATAATTTATTATTAGTAATGATAAAAGTAATATGACCATTTATTAACAGGCATAATTGAATTGCTAAAAGAAATAAATAAAAATAGAGCTTTGGTATGCCTATAATATTTAAAGAATCCAAGAGTATAATTGAAGTATAAAATTCATTTTGAAACACTGGATTTCTGCCGAATACCACTTACACCAAGCAAGCATAGATGGCACACAGACAGGAATTAGACAGGCAAATAGGTAGGTAGATGGATGGATAGAAAGCAAGCACATTTTTAAAGCTTTTATATAGTAGGGTGAATACTATTCCTACAACAACAAAAAAAATATTTCTTAACATGACTCCTCCAAGCCCAAACCCTCCCTCTACCTTCTCAGAGTGCTGGCCCTTAGGATTTTGTAATAACATACAAAAAGGCACAAATTGTTTCACTGAGAATATTGGGAGAAAAATCCTACTCACCAAAAGATGTGAAGATTCTGATATAAAATCTTTTTTTTTAATATAGGGGAACAAGTGAGAGAAATTCAAGTTTTGATTTTAAATATGAAATTATTAACTAATAATTAATTTGACCAAGTTATTCTTAAATTGGCTAGACTATATCATTAGCTATTTCTCAGAAATAGTAGTGTGAGGAAAAATTTGTTTCAGGACAGTTAACATGTATTATTTTTCTGCCAAATTTGAGGATTCAGCTATACAAATGTGATAAACCATAGTTTTATATTTATTTAGGCAGCAGAAACCAAAGTTTAATTCCTGGGGTCTTTGAGGTTACTTTTTCTCTTCAGTATAGATAAACACATATATGTTAGCAAATATTGACAAGCACTGCATTGAACCCTTTTTCCGAACCATGGCTTTGAGATTATTTTTGGAGGGGAGCAGCATGCTGGTTGTTGTCTTTGGATGTTTCCTACTGTTGTCTGCACAGCAAGTTGTGCTCCCTCTTAAGAAATGCCAAGCTCAGGGCTGTGGTTATGATTCTTAATCTTTATACTGATATTTTATTTTGTTTTGTTTTGTTCTGTTTTGTTTTCATGAAGCTCTGAAATTTTAGTAACCCACAAAAATGCATTTATGTTTAATCTTTTCTACCTTCTATTTGTGTAATTTAAAAAACACCATGTTTGAAATTACCCATCTGTGTTTTTTATAGCTGAACGGGTGAAAATTAATATTTTTTCAAGTTTAAGGCTATGATAGATAAAAGTACATTAAAAATTTTTGCATAGCTTTATTACGTGATCAGAGATAAGACATTGGATTCCTTCTTCCAACCTCTCTCAGAGGAAGAACCCTGACCTTAGTCTGTAGTTTACCCTCAATATACTATGTACATTGTAAACATGTACATTTGTTGTTGAAATTTCTTCTGTCAGCAATTGAGTAGAGTGCCCTTTTTCCCTTTACAAATAAAGTATCCATTCATTATATGTGCTTCCATTTCCGAACAAAATTCAACATTTGGTTAAAGTACTTCTAGCACTCATGCTACTAAATTACCTGATCTAGGAGTAGTTTTAAAAAGTGCACAGTTCTTTATGTTTTCCTTTCTTATAAACATAGAATGCTATTTGTAAAAATGTATTTTGTTTTCCATTTAAGGGAAGACTAAATATAACAGGCAGGGGAGTGAAGTGCATATTTAAGCAACACAAAATTTTAATAGTATTTTTAATGCCATGAAATTTACAATTACTTATTTTTTGAAAATGCTTTATTTCATTCTGTGATGCACTTTTTATTGATGTGTTCAGAAAAATTATCTGACATGTGTACGCAAAAATAGGTTATATAATTACACAAAATACACTCCCTAGAAAATGGTAAAGAAAGAAAAGCACAGGGCAAGCCAACAAAGTTAACTCTGAATTCAACTCCAGAAAGCCTGACAAAATTTTATGTGTCAAGTTGCTATTTTAAAAGTTTACCTTAAAGCAGAGTAAAAATTTTACTAAAAATTTAAAGCTAAAATTTTAGACAAACTATGCTTGTATAGACATATAGTTTCAAACAAAAAATATATATCAAATTTTGTGAACAACATGGAAAGAAAACAATTCTGTGAGGAAATATAAGTTAATTCAATGCTTTGATGTGAAAGGCTAAGCATGTGCTGTTGAAAATGTGATGATTGTACTATCGCAACAGGATTACATTTATTTTTATAATTAATAGCTTTATAATCATATTGTTTTATAAGTATATGCCATAACTTTGATTTAATTAAGACATCAGCATTGTGATGTTATCTGTGTGATAGAAAAATAGGGAAAAAGTACCCAAGTAGCTGGGTAAAGCAAATTGCAAATGTTTCTACTATGTCCAACTCAAAAACAAACGTGTAAATACTGTGGTTGAAATAAGGAATAAATGTACCACAGCTGTTTCATCCAGTGGTCTATTGATGGGCACTTGGGTTGCTTCCATATCTTACTGACTGTAAATAATGCTGCAATGAACATAGGGGTTCATAAATTCTATTACCAAAGAATAAATCATTACCATTTGTAGCAATGTGAATGGACCTAGAGGGTATTATGTTAAGTGACATATGTCAGAGAAAGACAAATATCATATGATTTCACATATATCTAGAAGCTAAAAAACAATATAAATGAACAAACAAAAGAGACAGATTCATAGATAACAGAGAACATACAGATGGTTGCAAAGGGCAGGGGAATTGGGGGGTGAAAAAAGTGAAGATACTAAGAAGTACAAATTGGTAGTTATAAAATAGTCACAGGGATGTACAGTATAGTGTAGGGTCAATATGTTATAATGTCTATGTAAGGTGCCAGGTGGGCCCCGGGAAATAGCAGGGGGACCACTTTGTAAAGTATATGATTGTCCAACCACTATGCTATACACTTAAAACTAATACAAAATAATACTGAATATAAACTGTAATTTAAAATAAAAAAAAAATAAATGATCAATAGACTCATAGAAAAAAATTCCAAAAATTCTAGATTAGACAACTAGACTTTTGGTTATTTTGGTTATTCAACAAAATAGGCAATGAGGGTGGCAGGGTTCCAGTCTGGCTGAGGTAAAAAGGTAATGAGTGAACTTCACAACACATGGGTGGTTCTGATACAACCAGATGAAAACACTCAGTCAGCAACTCAAGAAAGTATATTCTTATCATGGGTAAGAATACAACAGGCCAGACTGTATAGAGACTCAGAAATGGGACACTGAAAAGGTAACATTTAAGGCTCATATAGGAAATGTTGCTATATGAAGAACTAATAATGTATAAATAGTAACATGAAAAGAACATCATTTGAGAGGCTAAGGAAAGAGGATAGTTTTAAGGATACTTTTCAATCATTAAAACCTGGAACAGTTCATTAAAACTTTATGTCACTAACAACTAAAAAATGACCAATAGATCTTGTTCTTAGTTGACTTCAGCAAGAGTGATTTCTCTGAAAAGTGAAAGCACAAAATACCTTCATGAGACATAATGGAAAGATAAGGATATAAGAGCAAGGGACGAAAGCACACGTTATTTTAAGAACATTTGCTATGAAAGAGTGTGATTGCTCAGTCCAAGAATGGATTTTTAAAAACTGAATTTGTGCAACTCTCCATGAGAGCACCTTAATACATTTATCCACATTATTCTGCTTATAAAATGAGTTTAAATGTTAAAATGTTAGGTAAGTGTAATTTTCCGTAATGTTTTTCTCTTTCTCACTTTAGTCCATTTAGTCAGAATGAAATAATAAAGCAGCAAGCAAAAGTGTATTAGAATACTGGGAATAATGCTACTAACAAGTATTCTTATTGAGCAATACACTTCAATAAGCCAACTTTGGGAGGGAGATCTAGACTGAGTCCAGTAGATCCCTGAGTCGAAGAGATGGGGGCTAAGTTCCCCAGGGAGGGCAAGCAAGCTAGAATCTACAGAACAGAGTACCAGAGAGGAAGGAGCCATACATCATCACCCCACCCTCAAGTGTTTCAAAGATTTGGAAAGGGCAGCCCTCATGTCTTTAGCTGAGCTCATGAGGAGGCGGAAACTACCTAGGGCCAGGCAGAAGAACCAGCTTAAGGACTCTCCCCTCTCCAAAAAAATCTTCAGAATTCATACACTCCAAATTATAATCTCTGTGCCCACCAGTCATAATGGAAGAACTTCATAATTCTCAGGGCATTATATGGAATGTTGAGAGGGGTTTTACTTCAGCAGTTGGACAAATGAGCCTTAGATAAGATGGTGTTCTAATACTGTCAAACAAGGCTTATAAAAAAGACCAGAAAGGATGAAACCATCTACAAGTAACCTAATTGCAACCTAGAATAAAGATCAAAACAATTATAAGAAACAAATATATCTTCTATACAAATCACAGGGTCAGGCATCCAATCAAATTTACCAAGCATTCAAAAAAAAAAAAAAAAAAGCAGGAAAATACAATCCATACTAAACAAATAAAACTGACCCAGAACTGACTCATTTTTTAATTAGCAGAAAAGTACAATAAAATAATTATTACATCTGAATTCCATATGAATCCCAAGTGTTCAAAAAGCTAAAAGAAAGGCTGAATATATTAAATAGGGACAGACATAGAATATAACAAAAAATGAATTTTTAGAGCTGAAAGCTACAATTTCAGGGATTAGTGGATAGGAAGAATAGCAACAGAAAATAGTCAAAAATAAATACAAAGGGAAAGAAGACTGAAAAAAATTAACATCATCAGAGTACCTTGGGAAAACATCAAGTAGCCTTATCTAAGTGTAACTGGATTGTGAATGGAAGTCAGAAAAGGGTGAAGGGGATGAGAAAAAATTTTGAAATAATAATGTCCAACATTTTTCCAAATCTGAGGCAAAACATAAACCCACATATTCATTCTCTTATGTAGAGGTTCAGAGATACTGAGATACTAATCTATTAATATCCCTTAGATTGCCAGTGGTAGATTAAGGATAATATCCAGAAACATGTCTATTGATCTAGGCAATTTTGATCACATCATGGCATTTATTCTTTAATATTGATACTGTGCCACATGAAATTATACTTCAAATGATCCAAATATGACTTGTTTATTTTTTACTCAATCTTCTTAATGTAATAATTAAAAAGAGTCTATGTAAGAGAAAGATGGCTTTTATATGAAAAATGATAATAAGTTAAAGAAATCCATGGAGTTTTTTCCTATAATAGAGTTTACATGAGAAATAAATATTATAAAGGCAATATATATTTTTATATTGATAGTGGACACTATTTAAAAACAAAGCAAAAAAAAATCATCAACAACAGCAACAACAAAAAGAACACAATTTTGCAAGCTCCCTGGGATAGTTTAAATTCATGGTTCGGAAACCAGATTGGCCAGAATTCAGTTCATTCATTTACTAGCTAAGTTACATTTACTAAGTTAACTCCCCTCTGTGTTGAGTAAATTTTCTTATCTTTAACTAGAAAATAATGAGTTGATATAAGGATTAACAGAGTTAATATTTATAAAAAGCTTAGACTAGTGTCCAGCTCATGTTAACCGCTGCATAGGTTTGATAAATGACAAGTGGATGACTTGACATTTTATTTAATATCCCCAACCTTTTCCTTCTTGAATGAAATATTTTTATACATTTTTTCTCATTTCACTTTTTTGCCTTTCATATCTCTTCTCACTTTTAAAGTAATTTTAGTATAAATTTATCATAAAAAGCATATTCTTATTTTTACAAGACTGTATTCATTTTGTAGTGTGATGCATCACACCTTTTCATTTAATCTTTTATTACGAGTACTTCATATATTATTATTTTAAATTTATTTTGTCATAATCATTTCATAACACCTAGCTTTTTTTTTTGAGAAATCTCCATGATAAATAATGCTGTAATACATGCCCTTTTGATAGATACTTACACTCTCCTTTTTTGCTCAAAGGTCTTTCTCCACTTTGGCTCCAGCATCAGTGATGGCTCCACCTCCAAACACATCCTAGGGCCCTCTTCTGTGAGTAAGTCTCCTCTCAACCACACTAGTTCTCTGGCTACTATTTCTCCTCCCAAACTTCATCTAACATCTCAAAAAAAATTGCCTGCATATGCAGCTTATCCTCATCTACTTCACAGACTCTTTTTTTTTAAAATTGAATTTATTGTGGTAGACTTTGTTAATAAAGCTATGTGTTTCAGTTATACTAGTCTATAACACATTTTCTGTATCCTGTGTTCACCACCCCAAGTCAAGTCCCCTCCATTCATCCCCCCCATTACCCTCTTCTATGTCCCCCATCCCCCTTCCCTCTGGTAATCACCATACTGCCCTCTGTGTCTATGAGTTTTTATTGTTGTTGTCATTTGCTTAACCCCTTACATAGACTCTTAAGACTTTACTCTGGCCTCTGCCATTCTACCAAAACTGTGCTGTAAAATATCACAAGTATCAGATCGATAAATTTATCAATTTGGTATTTGTGATATCAATGTAATAATAAATACCAATGGCATTTTTAACTCTGTAGCACATAAAATTACTGATTAAAACCCCATCACCTCTTTCTTGATATTTTCTTCCTTTGCATTTTAGACATTCTTAAAAATGATTTTTCACTTGTCAATGACTGAAAACTCCACTGAAGAGGCTTTTGTTAGATAGGACAAGGGTCTCAGGGTCCGGGCAGTTCTTACTCAATGGTATTCTTGCCAAATGTTCAAATGTAGCACAGTATTTTGCTGACTCAGCTACATCCTAATCAGCCTGACCGTAACCCAAATAGATAGGTTTAGCCAACCGCAAAGAATAAATCAACATGTTATTAATCAAATAGTGTATATGAGCAATGGCTAAGCCTCCCTTTTTGAGGGGACAAAGCTTTGGATGTAAATCTCATCTCCTTTACTTGCAGCAAGTAAATAAAACTACCTAAGGATATGCCTCATTCTGGACTACAACCCCTCAAGTGGCAAACCCCTTGACCTTGGTAACATTGCACTAAACAGTGACAGTAGGTGTTTACTATAGGAGGCTGTTCTGCGTGGCGTGGGCCCAGACAGGATCCACACCTACGGATAGGTTCTCCTGTGGGGAGTCAAGCCTGCACTGTACCTAGACTGCTATGAGATTGCTTTTGTTAAAATTCCCTCACCCTGAATTGAGGGAGCAAACATTTACTGCATATCTTTAAAGTAACTTCCTCAAATCCATGCTAAACCTTCCAAGGATAAGTATAACCAGTTCAACTACTTTTCCCTTTGCATTTGCAAATATCTTTCTTCTGTGATGTGATTAGTGGCATCCTTTCCTTTGTTTTCTGTAAAAGTTAACCACCTAAAGCAAACCCCTGCATAGTAAATGAGGACCATCATGTAATATGTCCAGAAAAGCAATACAAGCTTGTCAAGGCAAGGGTCAAGGTGCTCTCTTGAGAGAGTTGCCAACTTGCTCCAAGGCTTTTTCTCCTCTTGAGAGAGAAGCTGTGCCATCCCTTTTCCTCCACAGGACTCAGTAGTCTGTGTGAATTAGTTGTGTAACATCCATAATGCAGCAGACCCCACAAGCTGGGGTCTGCATCAGTTTACCTAACCTCAATGTCTAGATTATACATCTTCAGGTGCTGCTGATAACAGGGCTAAAGCGCTAACAGGAATCTTCCTCTCATTTTTTATGTTGGCTTCTTGAGTGAGACCTTCCCTTCTAAGTGGTAAATTGTCCGGCAGCAGCTCCAAATTCAACACATGTCTTTTATTCCATTCCCATTAGCCTATTCCAGGTTCCTTAACTTTTATTGAGATTATTCCACTTTTCTCTACATTGGTCTTCTTGGTACCTTGTCCTACTGTGCATTTCTGCCATTATACTCTTCCTAAAGCACCATTTTAATCATGTCACTCCTCCTGCTAATAAATTTTCAAAGGTTTCTCATTAACTATTAAAGTCTACCCAACATAGATTGCCATTTAGATCTTCTCATAATGTGGCCTTATGTAACTGTCTGGTAATTGACCACAACCTCCAACTTCTGTGTCACGACTTTCCTGTAAAGTTGCCGTTCTTTTAAACCAAATTAAAACAAAGATCCTCCAAGTAACCTTTAACAAGCCACTTGACCTTTCTGTGCTTTTGTAGTGAGGGAAAATAAAAATGTAGCTTTGCATATTGTTTGATAGGTTGCATTGTTGAATTTCTCAGTGCAAAGAACTTGGAGCTCCTCAGATTAAATACATTTTATGAGTGCAGAACATTGTGTCCACTGAGCCAAAAATAACCGTAGGTTAATACCTACCCCAGATTCCTAATTGAAAAACCCAGGTGCCGTCTAGCAGACAACATTCATTATTGTGTTTTAATTTCCTACACGGAATTAAACTTTTATTCTTTGCCTTTCGAGTATCTTTCCAAGTTTAACTCCATTATATTGTGCTATCCTTTTTAGATAGGTAGGTTTCATTAAAAAAACATGCACAGTTTAATCAGTCCTCTTCAGCAAGCTCTGAATTGTCTTATGGCATTGATTACGATACATCTAAACAAATCCCTTTGGAAGAGGTTGAAAACCAGCTGGAGCTTCTGCATTATTCCAATTCTAAAGATGCTCTATTTTTCCACCTTTGCTTTTTGAGTGAGTTTGGCAATGTGCTTCTAGCTTACATCCTGAAATAAATTATCACATGAACCCAAAAACAATATCTTTGATTTTTACACAGAAAACCATTACTTTGTGATGTTTCATTCTAAAGAATATCTTTCTTGGACCTGAGAAAATGGGTTGCCTTCCCAGTGGACACTCTTGCTCCATACAGATAATGACATTGAACTGTCTATGAGGCCTACAATATATTCAGTCGAATTTGCTACCTCTCCAGTGCCAGGGAAACTCACGTTACTCTAAACTGCCACTTCCACAGCTTAGTCTGACCTTCTTGGCTACTATATGTTGGGAAAAAAAAAAGACTTCTGAGGACTTCTGAGATTTTTTCAGATACCTATGACTCATGTTCCAGGAGCTTTTCTTTGTACTTGGATCTCTCATATACTTTATCTGCTCAAGCCAGAATGATCTCATTTCTCTAATATCCCTCCTGCTCTATTTAGATAATTTGCAATTAATATTTTAAAATAGTTGCTCACCATAATAAGAGTAAATGTGTTATTGTTGTTTGCACCATCATTATTGTTGTCAGGTCACACAGTGTAGAATAGTTACCAGCACAGGTTCTGAAAACAAACTGCCCAGAAATGAAGGCAAGTCTACCAAGTATGCGCAATAGAATAGTGATAAGGTTACTTAAACTCTCTAAGCCTCAGTTCTTCATCTATAAAAGAAAATAATTTACAAAATAAGAGTACAATAATCAAATGAAGGCATATATGTCAAAGAGTCTCCAGAGTATCTTCTTCAACTAAAGAACACAGTAAGTCTTATTCACTAATTTCCATTTACTTATTTCATTTAATGTAAAGCCTGCTAGGATCTTCAAGTTAACAGAAAAGAAACTGGAGCTTTCTAATCTTACTTAGCAGCTAGCTCGGGAGTAGCATGGCCCAGTCCAGACTGAATCCCAGGCATCATAATTCCAATCCTATGTGATTCCCATGTTGATCATATCCCCTCACCATTTATGAGTACTTGCCAAGGAAAGATCTAGATAAATAGATATTATAAGCTTTAATGCAACATCTGTTTTCTGAGTGAAAAGCTAAGGCAAAAAATTAATATTCAGGCTTTTTAGAAAATAATATAAGGTTCTAGAGATACCTGACAATTTATGCCATCTGGTTTGTTTTAACCTTATACATATATAAATTTAAGAGGCCAGACACAGTGAACTAGAAAACTCTGTAAACCAGGGGTGTCAAACTCGTTTTCACCTGGGGCCATATCATCCTCGTGGTTGCCCTCAAATGGCTGAAATAATTTTAGGACTGTATAAATGTAACTAGTCCTTAACTTTAAGGAGTTGAAATTACATTCAGCCCTTTGCTTAAAGGGCCATACCTAGCTTAAATTGAGGGTTATCTCTGAAACAGTGATTCTTAAAATTCCAGTGACATTACCTGACAAGTAGCATGACGCTACCAACATAATATGATACACTGTACTATTCTACTTGCATTGCTATAACAGAATACCATGAGCAGGGTCATTTAAACAGCAGAAATTTATCTTCTTACAGTTTCACAGGCTAGAAGTGCAAGATCAAGGTGCTAGCAGGGCTGATTTATCGTGAGGCCTCTCTCCTTGGCTGGCAGGCGGCCACTTCTCTATGCCCTTGCATTCTTTGTGTCTCTTATAAGGGCACTGATTCTTTTGGATCAGGACCCTACCATTCCATTATGACTTCATTGAACATTAATTACATCCTTAAAGAGGTAATCAATACAAACACACCAGGAGTTAGGGCTTCAAAATATGAATTTGAGGTACACACAATTTAGTCCATAATATTATCATGTCCTATTAATCCAAATTAAAGATCTCTTTTAAAGAGTAGAAGGTTCATTAAAAGAAAATCAGCAATTCTTAGATTTTCAAGAATAGGTGGTAATTTAATAATATTTTGTCCAATTGTTCCTAAAATATATATTAAGATGAATATTTGCCTATTTTCCATGTCAATATTAATACAAAGTTGCAATTCATATATAATTGCATGAAGATGACATTATATGTACTGTTTTTAAAATGTGTTATGAATTCTGAAGTTCCATGTGACTCTAAGAGTTGAAACAATATATTTTCATATGACAACAGAATTTCTTTTTCAAATGTATATCAGTATCTATATATCTAACAAATCTAACCATACTGGCTTCTGTGCTCCATCATCTCCATTCCTATTTATGACTTCAGTATGTTTTCTGCCAACTACTGACACTACTGCCCACTGACAGCTTTCAGTTGTCACCCCCCCTTCAAACACGGCCCTTGACAGGAGACAGCTGTCCAGCCCTGTGTTGTAGCCTATGCCTCCAGGAATGCTTGTATCCCATGACTGACTGATCTACTCAAAGGGACAAACACCCATCCCCATCAACACAACACAGGGCATAGGGCTTTGAGATGTGAATCCATATTCATAGTTGGTACATCTTAGCCCATATTCTTACTCTGTCCAATCCAGTTCCCTTTCTTTGCCTCCCCAAGAGCGCACTAGATGAACCCAGCCTCCCAGAGTAACAAATACTCTTTTAGTGCTGGTGTAGGCATTAAGTAATCAGACAAATAAGTAAGAGTGTATTTCTTCCCTTCAGATGGTACAGAGATGTGTTTTCAAAATTGTGGGTAATAAAATTATTTTAGTCAGGCATGATTCCTGTTTTTCAAAAATAGCAACAAAATTCAGAATGTCAATGGTCTGCCAAGTAGTAAGAAGAAGAATTCATTTGTGAAATTTGGTTACAGTTTCATAGATTTATTTCTCTAGGAAATCTAAGAAAATACAAAATCAACTAAGTTTTCTTCATGGAAAAAATAATTAAGCAATTATAGGACAATAATTCTATCAATAATCTTATACTTTATAACACTTTTATAAATTATGAAACTATTTGACTCACACTGACAAAAGCGTATGCCAAAATTACTTTGCGGTTTTTAAAGGTGCATGTCGTTTGTCTCTCCTGCTGTGGATGTTTATTAAGGGTCTTTCATGTGCTGGACACGATGACTGGCGCTGCTTTTGCTGAGTGCTCTGCTCCCAAGTGTTCAAGTCTGGGGCCTGGAAGGTCGCAGGCCCCTGAAAGCTACTTCCTGCACAAATGAGAAGTGATTGCAGTTGGATTCATGGCACCTGAACTCAACTGTCAAGCGCTGTCATGAGTGTGAGTTGTAGAAATTTCCATGTACTTTTCTGCTTTGAAGGATGCTTAACTGTAAATTAAGGCTGAAGATACTAATAGATATATCACGACATGTGTAATGAGACTTCAGTAAGATAGTTTATACAGAAAATTAATATAAACAATAAATAGCAATAAAATTTTGGACTCATTTTGTATCATTCATACAATGTAGAATACAATACTACAATGAACATTTTAAAATGTTGATTAAAACAACCTTAACATCCCCATCAGCTGGACTGAATTTGAGACAGGTTTCTTCCTGAATCTAGGGCCCATCACCCCCTTTTTAGAACATTTACTTAAAAACAAACAAACAAACAAAAAACCTTATAAATTCTTTCCCTACCACTTTGAGATGTAAATCTTTAAAAAAAAACAGTTTTACAACCCAGAGCTGTCTTTCTCAAGGACCTAGGAGGCATTTATTTGAAATGTGATCATTAAGGAAGATAGGGCACCTGTCGCCCCTGCCCCCACGTCTCTGTGGAGGGGTAGGACCCTAACTGGGATGGGTGCCTTGTTCCAATTACTTCCTCCCATGAAGATAAGAGAATACTTACTTCTCCTTCTGTAAAGCTAATTAGCAGACAGGGATAGCCCTTGCTGTCTCTTTCACCCCAGTGTATAAAAAGTCTGCCGAATTTTCCCGTTTCAGTAGAACTGAATACAGAACAAGTCCTAGCCCCTCTCTCCTACTGCAAGAACATTGAATAAAGTTTTCCTTCTCTGTTTAACTTTGGCTAGTGCAATATTTGCTTTGAGAATGCCAACTGCAATCCATTACCAAAAGCTATCATTTCAGAAATGTTTTAATATACGTAAGGGAAAGAAGCAGAAGGATCAAGTATACAGTGGAGAAATCAGACGAGAGCCAGAAAAGCAGGTAGAAACTAGTTGAAAAATATTTTCATTAAACACTGGCTGTTACCCATGGAGTTACAGAGATAGAGAGGAGAATGTTCTCTCAGAAATTATAGTACCTCGGGACACAATTTTTAGCTAAGAGGCTCAGGCTGAGGCTACACATGCTCAGCGTTCCAGGGGTCATATATTTCACCAGACATATTAGAAAAATAAATAATGAAAAGGAGGTAGTATCCCCCCCAAATTGTACAAATGTCAAAAAATATAGCCACCTTCCTGAGTGTTATTGTGCCTTGCTGTCTAACCCAAGCAAAATCATCATTCCTTCTGTCAAAACACACTGAAAATAATGTGTGAAGAATAGGAGGAAATCTTTCATATTTCCAGTGATGAATTAACACCATGATGGTCCCTGCACTCGGCTACCTCTTCTCAGCAAAGTCAAGCAAATTGAAAGATTACATAGAGGATGCCAAGAATTAATAACCCTTGGAAAGGATAGTTACTTTTAGATCATGCTACAAAGTTGCTGAAGTTTACAAGAGGCCTGGCTAAAAAGATCCTGCTCACTAGGAACATTCATGTGTATAATTATTTCTTGCTTCCTAAGCACTGGCACTCACTGCTTCAGAAACTGACATTAGGATGCTTATTAAAATTAAGCTTTTCTCTATTATTGCAAAATTAATATTTAAATTTAAAAAAACATTTAGAACATGGGAAAAAAGAAAACAGAAATCTACAATAATCTATAAATCCACATTTTAGCAATACCCATTACTAGCATTTCCATAACATTTACTTCTTTGTATGCATAGAATATTTAGCATAGCCTAATAGTATAAGGTTTTAGCTTGTACTATAAAGCAGGCATTATTGTAGCCACTGTATCAATATTGTGCATTTAATTCTCACAATAGCCCTATGAAATGGGCACCATTCTTATCCATAATTTACAATCAAGGAAACAGGGACAGAATGGTTAAGTGAGTTGCCCAAGTTCACAAAGCTAGTAAATGATCAGGCGAGATTTTAGTTATAGTTAGGCAGTCTGGCTTCACATAATAGCCTGTTAAACAACAAAGTCTTCATAAGAAAAATGCTTGTTTTAAGAAATTTAGTTTGTCAAAGTTTTGCATTTTATATACCATTTAATGGTAAGTTTTTTATAGTTACATTTTTTAAAATACTTTTCCTGTTATCTCCTTTAAATAAATTTCTGGAACAGGGCTGCTTAGTCAAAGAGCATGCCATTTTTTAAAACTTTGTTGTATGTTGTCAAATTATCTTCAATACTACATTACCAATTTTATTCAATTTATACTGCAAGAAGAGCCCCTTCAATTTCCCTTCCTGTGATAGATGGGTTGCTACTCTACACCTACCTGCATTGTATCTGAAAATTTAGACTAAGACAACACATATTGGAAATATAAATTATGCTATACTTGTCCCTTATTCACTAGTCAAAAGACCCTATAGAGAAACACTTGCACAAACTTCATTTTCTAGCTATTTTTCATAGAATTTGAAAATAATTCTTCATCTTCAGTGAATTACATTAATTTTATTAATTCAGGACATAATAAGTGCTGGCTACTCTCTAGGCACAGACAATAATGCAAAGACAAATGATGCAGTTTCTTCCCTTCATTAACTTGCTATGGAAGGGGGAAGTTATCTATTTAAATAGCAAATGTATAATATGGTGGAGTAATGGCCTTGTTATTTATAACATAAGCAGACTATTACAATATTGCAGAGGGGTGAATAGAAACATACTATTAATCCTTACTGAAGTGCTCCAGAATCCTTCATTGTGCACTTATCACTTTTTTAATTATTCAATTTATTGTGTCATTTTGGTTAATAAGATTATACACATCCCCAATGTACATTTCTGACCCATGTTCTGTATATTGCCTTATGTACCCACCACCCAAAGTAAGGTCATCTTCTGTCCCCCCATATTTGGACCCCTTTACACTTTACTACTCCCCAAACCCTTCCCTCTGCTTTCCACTGTACTGTTGTCATTGTTGGTGAGTTTCACCTTTATATCCCACATATGAGTCAAACTATTCAGCTCTCAGCTTTTTCTGACTGCCATTTTGCTTAGGATGATATTCTCAGGGTCCATCCATCTCATCACAAATGGCAGTATCCCATCTTGTCTTATGTCTGAGTAGCATTCCACAGTGTATGTGTACCACATTCTCTGTCCAGTCATTTATCAAAGGACCCTTTGGTTGTATCCACATCTTGGCCACCATGAATAATGCTGCAATGAGCACAGGAGGGGATATATATATATATATATATATATATATATATATATATATATATATATATATATCTTAGTAAAGAAATGTTTTCAAATTTTGGGGGTAGATATCCAGAAGAGGGGTTACTGGATCATAGGGTAACTCTATTCAGTTTCTTGAGGAACCTCCATACTTTTTTCCATAGTGGCTGTACCAGCTTCCATTCCTATCAACAGTTATCTTTTGAGTTGAGACATAAATGGAAAGAACATTTGGTAGGTATAAAGAAGTCTGGAGGACATACCTGAGCCAAGGAATATGATAAAACAAGAAGCAAGCCACAAACATGTAAAAGTAAGTAATGTTTTCTGGGCTTTTTCATTGTCATTGTTATGAGTTGGAGCCATTTAGTGGAAAACAGACTTGATTTTCCCATCTCTAAATACAAATTTTATCACCTGTTTATGTAAACCACTTGTCTATCAGCTTTCTAATCAACACTGTCCCCAAGAGGGCCAGGTATTTCCACTGATAAAATTTACTCTGCACACACACAAAAATAATAAGCTAGTCATTAAAAAGTGCATTAAGCACTTCTTTTGTACCCAATACTGTTCTAGACACTATTGAGAGAGTGATCTGTTCAAACCTTCTAAGGAAGGGAGATTAAAAAATAAACAAATATGTAAAAAGATTGATAAATGACAAATTCTGAAAATAAAACCAGACTTTGTGATACGCGAGATGCATATAGCCAGGAAAATATCTGGGGAGCAGAATGCAAGCAAAATAGAACGAAACTATAGACAGGAGGCAATGGTCATAAAAGAAGGCTAAGTGACTGTTCCAGTGATGATTGGCACCTTCAGTCTACTATGTTTTTTGCAAGATTATTTGATACCTCTTTATTCTTTTTTTTTTTTTGTCCGGTTGGTGAGTGTGTGCTAAAATTTTAAGAAGTATCATTTCATTTTCATTCACTTGTGCTGAGGAATTACTAAAATTCTTCCCCGGCCATTAAATATCCTCTTTTTTCATCCCTGGTTGCAGGGTGACCAATACCAACTCCCCTCCTAGTCCCACCTTTCCCATCTGGCCTCACATTCCAGCTTCCGCCTTGTTCAGCCACATCATATGAGGCCTCATGAACTCTTTAAATATTACATTCATAGGAATCTGATATCACATTAACAGTGATGTTTCCTTCAAGAATTTTTTCCCTTGAGAAATGATTAAAAAACTATGTGCCTCAACGAAATCTACCATTCATTCTGTGTCCAAAACTGAGCTTCTCTCATTCACATAACTTCATCCCAATTGGACCACTATGGGCATTTATTAGTAGCTTTGCATTCTTTTTCCTAGAGCATTATGCATTTTTTAGAATATACATTGTGAACTAATAATCAATACAAAACTCTATATTTTGATTTTCTTAAATGCATTTTGTCTAAATATAATAATTCTGTATAATATGTACATATATCTATTATTTAAAATATTGACCATTTTGACAAAAAAATATTTTTCCTCACCCTAATCTGTATAGTGCAGTCATCACCATATACGATCATGGAATAATTCTAGTGATGGAAATTTTAGGGGTTGTGGTGGTCACTTGTACCCCATTTATGTGAATATTATCCTTAAAGAAAAGGAGACAAATTAGCTATTTCTCAAATAGATCATTGTACATTTACCTTGGCCTTTTAAAACTGTTTCCTAAAAATTTTAAATACTCTTGCCAACACTATAAAATGAATACCAAATGTTTGTACTTGTGTAGCTTGGGGAAGAAAGTTCTTTGGGGTTTTCAAGTTGCTTGGAGATTGTCACTTGATGTATCTCTTTAATCACTTTGTTGTTTTAATCAACATGCACATTTGCTCGGAGAGATATGATGAGTATAATATAATGAATGCCAAGAATAACAAGCAGGAAAACCTCTGGGTCCTTTCCAATTCCAAAATATAATGGACTCTCTAAACCAAATGAAGGTGTCCCTGGCCCAATTTGTTCAAAGCAACATAATCAATTTATCTCCTCCCAAAGAGAAATAAAGGGAAGGAAAGTGTAAAGTCAGTGGAGCCTCAAATATATTCACAGATGCTCTGAACACATCAAATAGATGTCACTTTCACCAGAAGAAAAGTACATTAGAAATAAATGTTTCAGAGATACACAGCAATATCCTTTCAGTCAATGTTCTAAAACAAAATAAAATAAAATATACTTAAACATCTGGAGGTAAATTAGCCATAGTGGATTCTACTTTTAAAATTTGTATGCAAATAACATACATAATTCTTCTAACAGTTATGATACCAGGTACTGTTTATTATATGTTTACTAAATGGTTGTCAGCACATTAAAAATGTTATACCATGGGGATGTAATGTACAGCAGGGTGACTCTAGTTAATAATATTGAATCACATATCTGCAAGTTGCTAAGAGAATAGATCTTAAAAAGTTCTCATAAGTAAAAACTATTTTGTAACTATGTATAATGATGGGTATTAACTTTTACTATGATGTTATTATGATGATCATTTCACAACATATATAAATATAGAATCATTTTATTTTAACCCTAAAACTAATACAGTGTTATATCTCAATTATACCTCAAGTTAAAAAGAAAAGTTAGGGATTTTTTATTTTTATTTTTAATTAAAATTTATTGATTATGCTATTACAATTGTCCCAATTTTCCCCCCTCTGTCCCCCCCCCACCCAGCACCCCTCATTCCCTCAGGTCATCCCCACACCTTAGTTCATGTCCAGGGGTCAAATGTTATCCCATTTTAATCCACACAAGAATCTGAAACTTCCCTGAATGTTTTCACTTTCATTTCATTTATTTGTTTATTTGTTCTTAGCATAACAACATTCTTTCCTCCCTCTTTTCTACTCTTATTCCCTTCTTTAGTAATTGCTCAAGGATCTTCTTTTATTTAAATCTTTGTGTGACTTCCCAGTCAATCATGGGATTCGCTCTGTATTTATGACATGTTATAACTGGGATTCTCTTTTCTATACACCCCTGGGATCTTCCATGATAGTGATTGTTTTCTTTCATCTCCATAACCACATCATTTAGTTAATGTCAACTACATAAATAAAAATAAATAAATTATTTTCTTTTTTATATACTTTACTTCATCTGTCAACAGAAAATCTATTAGGACAGAGCAAAGGATAAAAAAGAAAATGAATTCCTATTACTGATAAGACTGCATTAGGCTTGCTTTTCTCTTTGAAAATGATGAATACAGAGTGGGGCAAAATTGGGCTTACAGTTGCTCATATGGAAAACAATATAATAATTAATAAATAAAAGTATAAGGTAAAACTCTGTTTTGGATACATCCAACTGTAAACCTATTTTTGCCTTATTCTATATTCTAAGGCTTTCAGCACATCTAAATCAATTGAAATATTATTCTAACTTACTTCAAAATTACATGATTAGAGTGTTGAATTATTTATGATGATTTGAAGACTCTCTATTTTTCTTCTGATCTTTAATGCTCATACTCCTAATGTCAGTACATTGATAAGGTAGTTTTCTGAAATTATTTTAAAATGAAAGATTATTTCCCATTTTTAGGAAAGCAGGAATGAATTCAGGAAAAAAATCATAAAAAGAGGTAGACTCAACAATAAGAAAATGGCCTAACCAATTAAAAAATTGGCAAAATTACTTAACAGATACTTCACCAAAAAAAAAAAGATATATAACATGGCACATAAGCATATGAAAAAATGGTCAACATTATATACCATTAAGAAATTTCTAGTTAAAATAATGAGATACCATTACACAATGGTTGAACTGGCCAAAATCCAAAGCACTGACAACACCAAATGCTGGTGAGGAGGTAGAGCAACAGGAACTCTCATTCACTGCTGGTGGGGATGCAAAATGGTACGGCTATGTAGGAAAACAATTTGGTGGTTTCTTACAAAAGTAGACATACTCTTAACCACAAAATCTAACAATCATATTCTTTGGTAATTATTCAAATAAGTATAAAACTTACACCCACACATAAAAAAGTCATGCACAGATATTCATAGCAGCTTAATCCATCCCTGAACTTGGATTGGTGCAACAAATCCAAGTCAGCATTAGCAAAGGCCCTAGTAGGTGAACTGTAATGTGGAGCCGTGCTCAAACTTTAGACTAACCCACAAACCGTGCATGCTCACAAAGAATGGTTTGGGACATTTTAACTGGCACAGCAAGTATTTTAAGAACTGAAGAACTGAAGTGTGATTTAAACTGTTGCCCACAAGAGGTGAGAAAAAATTTACAGTGTGAAAGGAATAGATTGATAGCCAGCTAAAACAAAAATAAGATTATACAAAGATTATAATTGAACCCAGAGCCTACACAATACACATATAATATCCAAAATATCCAAGATATAACCCATAATTACCCAACATAAAATAATCCAGTAATGTGTGGCCCGTTATCAAGCAAAAAATAAAAAGAGCAATTAAAAGATGTTGCTTTAGACTGAGTGTGCCCACCCAAAATTCATGTTGAAACCCTGCCCCTAATGTGATGGCATTGGAATGTGGGGCCTTTGGGTGGGGAGCAATTACAGTTAGATGAGGTCATGAGGGTAAAACCCTCATTAATGGGTTAATGGGATTACTGTCATTATAAGGGTCACAAGGGAACTTGCTCCCAAGTGCTCTCTCAACCATGTAAGGACATAGGGGAAGATGGCTTTCTATAAACCTGGAAGTGGGCCTGCGCCAGACACCAAATGTGCTGCTGGCACTTTGATTTTGTATTTCTCAGCCTCCAGAACAGTGATAAATAATAAAAAATAAATAATAAATAAGAAACAACTCAGTCTACACTACTTTGATATAGCTGTCCAAACTAAAACAGATGTCATTTCCAAGGTAACCCAAATATTCAAATCATCAATTGGATATTTAAAACTAATAGTATAATTCACCTTTTGTAAAAAAAAAAAAAAAAAAAAAAAAAAAAAAAAAAAAAAAAAAAAAAAAAAAAAAAAAAAAAAAAAAAAAAAAAAAAAAAGACATGCTTAACATTATTGGAGTACTTAGCGGAGAAACAAAACCTGTCAAAAAATAACCAAATGCAAATTTTAGAACTAAAAGTTATAATTTCTGAAATTAAAAAATATATAATATGATATCAATAACAGAATATAAGTATCAGAATGTACAGTAAACTTGAGGATAATTAATAGAAACATAGAACCTGAAGAAGAGGAAAAAAAAAAACTATTTCAATAAATTGAACACAGCTGAAGGTCTGAAAGTAAAATACTGCACAAATATCCAACAAATATTTTATTGCAGTACTAGGATAGAAGGAGAAAGAACAGGGAGAGACAGAATAACCAGTGGAATTATCTTTAAGGGATGGAAGCATTTTCAGATGATGGAAAACTAAAAGAACTCAGCAATAGCATAACTTGCTCCATAGGAAATGACAAGGAAAGTCCTTCAAGTGGAAGAGAAATGACACCAGACTGGCAATATGGATCTTTGAGGGTAAAGTGATAATGAGAAATGGTAAATACTTGAGTAAATACTTTTAAAACCATTTTTCCTCTTGTGTTCTTGAAAAATACATGTAACTCCTTACAGCAAATATAACAGTGTCTGGTATGATTCAGAATATGTAGAGATATAATATATATGAATTCTCTAACATGCAGGTCATTGGGGAAGATGTTAAAGGTACTTAAAACGTTGCAAAGTTCCTACCTTTTATGTCAAGTGGTACAAAATTAGTTCTAAATTAATTGTGAATGATTATATGCTGTAGTATAATTCCCAGAGCAAGCAAACACACACACACACACACACACACACACACACACACACACACACAATAGCCAAAAGGTCAAGATAATTTAAAATGAAATAACAACAACTAATCCAAAAGAGGGCATGAAAAGGGAGAACAGAGGAACAAAAGGGAAGGGAAACAAACAAAAAATAAACAATAAATTGAATGACCCATTCCAATCAAATAAAAAGAGATATTGATAATATGCATAAAAATCATGACCTACTTATATGCTGCCTTTAGGAGAAAAAAATTTAAGAAGATATAAGCTAAAAGTAAGTGATGAACCAATATACACCATGGAAACAATAAGCATAAGATGACTCAGCTAACAGTTTTAATATCAGTCAACTTCATGAGAGAGCTTATTTCCATGGACAAAAAGGGGTGTCACATAATGGTTAAAGGAACATCAGGAAGACACAACAATTATAAATATATGCACATCTAATAACAGTTCTTCAAAATATATCAGGAAAATTGAGAGTATTAAGGAGAGAAACAAGCAATTCCACAAATATAGTACAACTTAAGACCTGTCCGTTTCAGTAGTTGATGTAACAACTACATGAAATATCAGTAAAGCTATAAAAAATCTCTGAAATCAACCAATTGATTCTAACTGACATTTATAGAACACTACAACCTAGAACTTCAGAATATATGTTCTTTTGAGTTCTACATGCCACTGAATAATTTGGACCACATGCAGGATCATAGAAAATCTTAGTAAAATGTAAATGGATCTAAATTCATAAAGTATATTCTATCTCAGTATTAAATTAGAAAACTGGGGGTGGGGGAAATGGGAGATATTGAGCAAAAGGCACAAATTCCAGACTAACAAATTTTAGGGATCCAAAGTATAGCATGGTAATTAGAGTCGATGATACTGTGTTATATACTTGAAAATTGCTAAGAGAGTGCATCTTAAATGCTCTCACCACAAAAAATAAAAGGTAATTATGTGATGAGCTGGAAGTGTTAGCTAATGCTGTGGTGGTAATCATTTTGCAATATATTAATATATCAAATCAACATTTTGTACACCTTAAACTTACAGTGTTATATGTCAATTATATTTCAATGAAGTTGGAAAGAAAAACAAAATAAGTGTCAAGTAGATGATTTTCTTTAAAAGCTCTATTATAGTAAAATCTCAAATGCCTGGATATTAAATTTTGTTGAATAGTATATGCATCAGACACAAACAGAAATTTGCATTAAATGACAATTATATTGATTGTGTCATCTCCAGCATTGCTTATTTGTGTAATTTTTGTACAAATTATATTCTAATGTAGCCCAGGCTGTCTACTCAGCTATACCCAAGAATTATAAGCAAAAAGGTACTAGTTTTGAAATGCCACATATAACATATATAGAGAATAATGCAATTTCCCAATACAGTTATTTATTCTAGGTAGTATAAATCTGGACTCAGGATCAGTTTTGGGGAACCAAGTTAGAGAGTGAGAGCCAAATTCTCTCTCACAACCTCATCAGATTCTTTTTAGTCCTTGGTCCCACTGTTGGTCTGAAAACAAAATTATAATCCTTTTATATTCCCCTTTTAAAAACCAAAGGTTGTACACTTCACTTAAAGTCTGATATCACTTTCTATAAAAATACAATGGCTAGTATGTACTGATTACACAATGCTGGATATTTAAATGGTGTCTAATCGTATGAACACTAGTGCAAAATTTGTGTTTTATACATATTTCTTGCCTATTAGCTCCTTATTATTGTGTGATTTACTTTTAACCTTTCTTGGAAATCTTTCACTATCACTGACCATCATTTTTGTTCTGTTTTTCATTAAAATACTCCAACACAAATAAAATTATTTTTGCAAAGTTAATCTGGTGGTTTTTACTATAGTTGCGTTATATTTCTTAAGCAAAATTGCACTGGGGAATGTTAAACAGGCAGGGTAAATACAGGAGTAAGACCAGCATGAAATCTGAACTCAGCTCCACAGAAAACAGAAGATAGAAGAGTCTTTAAGAGCTAACTAAGGTGAGGGGTATGATAGGTCTTCTGTGTTTGCCAGCTGGTCTCACCCAAGAAAAAGTAAATTTTTTCATATCTTCATGAAAGAAAGTAGTTTTACAACCTGGATCAAAGCACCCATCTCATTAGGCTCCTGCCCGCTCCACAGAGGCCGGGAGACAGGGCTCTATGTTCCTGGATGAATATATTTCATAAAAATAACTCCAAGGTTCTTGAGAAACAGAGTCCTGAGTTGAAAAACTAACATGAAGCTTTTAAAAAGATTTACATCCAAGAGGTCAGGGAAAAATTATAATTTCAAGTTTTCTAAATTAAATGTTCTAGGGAAAAGGATCTCTGTGTTTAGGCCATCTAGTTTTCTTAAGGATCATGAGAGAGGGAAGTCAGGAGCCTTGAAGCATGAACGAGACTGTTCAAATTTCCCTCAAGCTGAGAAGGTTGAGGCCTTCTTGTCCAATATCACTTGTTAAACAATTTCAGATTCAATTATGAATGAATTTAGCATTTCAGGAATGTTGCAGCACAGACTTGATAAGCACAGTGGATTAAACTAGAGAAAAATGAGTGGGATTTTCACTGATTTACAGCAATCTACAGATGAAAGTTATCTTCATAAATTTGGGGTTAACAACTTAACTAATGTAATTAGGAATTCTCATACAAAAATGCATAGAATATGCTGTCAGCACATAGATTTACACACAAAAATCTTAATTGAACTAACCTAAGTTGATGCAGTGCCTGTAAGAATTTTACACAGTACTGTGCACAATAGATTTGGTTTAATTTGGCTAGCAAATTGAAAATATAAAAATTATACTATAGATAATGTTACTGGAAGACACAATTTCCCTACTTTGACATTCTTTCTTTTCGCTAAAAGGGAAATAACATTTTGAGAACACTTTTCTACTTTTTTTTTTCCACTATGCTTTAACAACATAAGGTAAGTGCCATTTTTGTGAATCCTGTTTATCTAAGCACCATCAATACAAATGAATAGTAAAAGAGGTTTTAATATGTATCTCTCAGATGGCTAGTGATATTGAGCATTTTTTCATGTGTGTATGGGCCATCTGTCTCTCCTCCTTAGAGAAGTTATTCACTAATCCCAGTGGGGGATTTTTAACACCTCACTGCCAAGAATAGGTGGTTTGTCCACATAAAATATCAAGAATATTGTGGCATTGAATGACACTCTTGATTAAATGGACTTAATTAGTATTTACTGAACATTTCACCTAAAAGAAGCAAAAATATACATTCTTTTCACTGCACATGGATCCTTTTCAAAGACAGACCACATGGTAGAACACAAAACAAGCCTCAACAAATTCAAGAAAACTTAATTATATCAAGCATCATCATGAAGTACAATGGCTTGAAACTAGAAACCAACCTCAAGAATAAAACAACAACAACAAAAAATTAAATACTTGGAGACTGAACTACATGTTATATAAATAATGAATGTGTTGACAATGAGATCAAGGAAGAAACCCAAAAGTACCTGGAAATAAATGAAAATGAACACATAGCAACCCAAAACTATGGGACACAGTGGAAGTAGTCCTAGAGGGAAGTTCATAGCAATACAAGCCTACCCAAAGAAGATAGAAAAATCTCAAATAAATGACCTGACCCTACATGTAGAAGAACTAGAAGAACAACAACAAACAAATCCCAGAATGAGTAGAAGGAAGAAAATAATCAAGATCAGAGCAGAATTAAATATAGAGGCAAATAAATAAATAAATATATAATCAGTGAATCCAGGAGCTGGTTCTTTGAAAAGATAAAAAAAAATGGACTAACCTTTAACCAGACTCATCAAGAAAAAAAGAGAGATAAACCAAATAAATAAAATCAGAAACTAAAAAGGAGAAGTTACAACTGATACCACAGAAATACAAAAGATTGTAAGAAATTACAATGAACAACTATATGTCAACAAATTGGACAACCAGGGTAAAATGGATAAATTTCTAGAAACATAAATCTTCCAGAACTGAATCAAGAGGCAGAAAGACTGAATAGGCTGATAACAACTACTGATATTGAAGCAGTAATTATAAAATTCCTGGGACACAAAACTCCTGGACCAAATGGCTTCCTGGATGAATTTTGCCAAACATTCAAAGAGGAACTAATACCTATCCTTTTCAAACTAATCAGGAAGAGGAAAGACTCTCAAACTCTTTTTGCAAGGCCAGTATTATCCTAATTCCAAAAGCAGGCAAAGACACAATGAAGAAAGAAAATTATAGGCCAATGTGTCTGATAAACATAGATGTTAAAATCCTCAACAAAATATTGACAATCCAAATCCAGCAATACATTTAAAAGGTCATACACACGACCAAGTGGGATTCATCACAGGGATGCAAGGATGGTATAATATTTGCAAATCAATAAAAGTGATACACCACATAAACAAAATGAAGGACAAAAATCACACGATCATATCAATAGATGCTGCAAAAGCATTTGATAAAATCTGGCACCCATCTATAATAAAAACACTCAGCAAAGTGGGAACAGAAGGAGCATACCTCGACACAACAAAGGCCATATACGAAAAACCTACTGTCAACATCACACTCAATGAGCCAAAACTAAAAGCTTTCCCCTTAAGGTCAGGAACAAGACAAGGGTGCCAGCTTTTACCACTCTAATTCAACATAGTACTGGAAGTTCCAGTCACAGAGATCAGACAAGAAAAAGAAATAAGAGGCACTGAAATCTGAAAAGAGGAAGTAAAACTGTCATTGTTTGCAGAAGACATGATAGTCTGCACAAAAAACCCTATAGTTTCCAACAAAAAATTACTTGATCTAACAAGTGAATTTGCCAAAATAGTGGGAAACATAGTCAATATTCAGAAATCAGTGACATTTTGTACACAAACAATGAACTATCTAAAAGAGAAACTGGGGGTGGAGGGAATCCCATTTATTATAGCAACAAGAAAAATAAAGTATGTAAGAATAAATTTAACCAAGGAGGTAAAAGACCTGTACTCAGAGAACTATAGAATACTGGTGAGAGAAATAAGGAAGATACAAATAAATGGAAGCATATACTGTGTTCATGGATTGGAAGAATTAACATCATTAAAATGTCTGTACTACCCAGAGCAACCTATAGATTCAGTGCAATTCTTGTTAAAAGACCACTGGCATATTTCACTTATCTAGAACAAATACTCCAAAATTTTATATGAGATCAAAAAAGATGCCAAATAGCCTCAGCAATCTGGAGAAAGAAGAACAAAGTTGAAGGGATCACAATACCTGTTATCAAACTACTACAAGGCCACTGTAATTAAAGCAGTCTTGCACTGGCATAAGGGAGAAACACAGATCAATGAAACAGAACAGAGAGCCCAGAAATAAATCCGTCTCTATGGTCAATAAATATTTGACAAAGGGGGTACGAGCATATGATGGAGTCAAAATAGCCTGTTCAATAAATGGTGTTGGGAGAATTGGACCGATACAGGCAAGAAAATGAAACTAGGCCACCAACTTATACCATACACCAGAATAAGCTCAAAATGGATAAAATACTTAAATAGAAGTCATAATACCATGAATGCCCTAGCAGAAAACATAGGTGGTAAAATTTCAGATATCCCACACAGTAATATTTTTACAAAATACCTCCTAGGACAAGGGAAATAAAAGAATAAATTTAAAAAATGGGACTACATCAAATGAAAAAGGCTCTGCCCTGCTAAAGAAATTATCACTGTAATGAAAAGAGAACCCACAGCATGGAAGAACATATTTTCCAATGACACATTAGACAAGGGCTTAATCTCCAAAATATATAAAGAATTCATATAACTCCTACAACTCAACACCAGGAAGACAAAAAATCCAAATAAAAATGAGTGAAGGACCTGGACAGACACTTCTCCAAGGAGGACATACAGATGGCCCTTAGGCATATGAAGAAATGCTCAATGTCACTAATCATCAGAGAGATGCAAATTAAAACCACATTGAGATTTTACCTTATACCTGTCAGAATGGCTATCATTAAAAAATCAACAAACAACAAGTGCTAGCAAGGATGTGGAGAAAAGAGAACCCTAGTGCACTCTCACTGTTGGTGGGAATTCAGACTGGTGCAGCCACTGTAGAAAACAGTATGGAATCTCCTCAAAAAATTAAAAATGGAACTGCCTTTTGACCCAGTGATTCCACTTCTGGGAATATACTCTAAGAATCCCAAAACACCAATTTGAAAGCACTTATGCACTCCTATATTCATAGCAGTGTTATTTATAATAGCCAAGTTCTGGAAACAGCCTAAGTGCCCATCAACTGATGAGTGGATTAAAAAACTGTGGTACATTTACACAATGGAATACTATGCAGCAACGAAAAACAAGGAATCCTTACCTTTTGTGACAGCATGGATGGAGAATGGAGACTATTATGCTAAGTGAAATAAACAAGTCAGTGAAAGACAAATACCATATATTCTCACTTATAAGATGAATCTAATGAACAAAATAAAGCAAAAACAAAATGGAACCAGATACATGGAAACATGGAACAGACTGGCAGCTGCCAGAATGGAGGGGATAGAGGGCTAATGGTGGCAAGAAGGGAAGGGATCAGTCAAAGAACATGTATGAATGACCCATGTACATGGACAACAGTGTGGGGATTGACTGTGAGAGCAGGGGTGGGCAGTGGGGCTGCTTAAGTGGAGGATGACAAAGGGGAAAAATTGGGACAACTATAACAGAATAATAATAATAATTTAAAAAATAAAATAGGATATTACAAATAAAAACAAAGACATGTAAAAAAAGGAGCATTAGTTTCTATTTGATGTACAAGTAAAGAAGCTGAAAAAATAGAACTGAATGCTTTATACTCTGCTCACTTCACACCACCACCAGGCAGAACCACGCCACAAAACTACATGCACACCTTCCCCCACCTCACACAGATCAGTACTGTTGCAGTCAAGATCAAGCCTACTTAGTCCCTAAATGTCACTAATCAAGAGTGCTCAAGTCAGCAAAAAAGTCCAAGTAAACTTTTTGGGTTTTGGATTAGTGAATCCTGAGAATAAGATTTGCAGAAAATTCCCCAATTTAAGTCTCCATCTTCAATAAGCCCAGAATGGGTCATTTCTGAGTAAAGTGGAAATTTTGGGTTTCCGTAAATAAACTGTTTCTTTGTTCAGTTCACTAAGCACTCTTCTAGCTGGAATCAAACAAGAGGATGAAAATTAAGACTATGTCTTTAAATGCATATTAGTAAGAAATCAGTGCAGGGAATAAAGGAAATAAAGTCATGATATCAAGCTCTGCATGGTACTTCCTGTGTATCATCTGAGCATGTGCAGGATCCACTGCAGGCATGCAGGTGAGGGAAACTTCATGTGATCCAGTAAATATTTCAACCCTGTCCATTGGATCTTTGCTTGTATACTTTTATGATGCTACACATTTTATTTATAGTTATATTTTACATAAAAAATTGCTAAATGCCACTTTCCAGAAAATATTTGATTATATTTATATACATATAGTATTTTAATCTCTTAGGAAATTAGGTTTACAATATTCTGAACTACAGAGGCCCATTCTGTATGTACTAAGTTTATACCTTAAGACAGGATTTAGTGCAAAGGACTGGAGATTTTAGTGTGAACCCTTTGAATAAAATGAATGATTTTTCTTTCCTGCTGCCACAAGGTGAGGTACATGGAAGCCAAAGTGTAATTTTCACAAGAAGCCTGCTTCTTCATAGCAGGTTGATCTTTGAACTATTTCTGTAATGACAAATTATTTTCTCCAAGGATTCTGGCTACTTATGTTCAAATTTATTGCACCTTATGATTTGATTTTTGGCTCTGGAGTTCAGGGGAAGACAGAACTTCAGTAAGACTCAACATCAGGACCAGCAGCAGCAAGAACAAAATCCTTCTTTACTGGGTATTGTTTATTAGCCAACATACGATATTTGGTGAAATAGGTATTTTTTTAATAAAGTGAATAGGTGAATCTCAAAAGAGAAAGTGCACTTTTCATTCTGACTTTCAGGTTTGTATGTCATGTATGTAAAGGGATGGCCTGGTCTGTGACTTCAGATATTCTCAGTGAGAGAATTTCATCTGTCAAAAATATTAGTCATTTGCAGTCAGGAACAAGAGTCATATTCTAATATAGCTTATTGAATAAATATTAACCACATGACTATTCTATAATCATATGGATTAGACTTTTAATACAAACAGTGAAATGTGTAATGTATCTTGTATATTCTGCATAAACTTCTAAAATATTTTTTGTTTATTACTGGGCTTTCATTACATATTTCAAATGTTAGTAGCATACACATTATCTCTCAACCTTTCTTTACTTTCTCTGTAAAGTGATAATAAAAACAATATTGCAGGTTAATATTTTCATTTGCTTCAGTATAAAGTGTTTCTTTACAATATTGACCTGAAAAATGTGAGTTATTTCATGCATATTGAAAATGACAAAATGTAAGAAGGTCTTACATGACTAGAGGTCCCTCAAAAAGGGGAAAAATACTTGGAACATCCTAGAGTGGGTTTGCCCGCCTACAATCACGCAGGGATGGATCGCACAGATTGAGTATGGCCTGACAAAATCAGGAATGAGTTCAAGGAGCTCCTGAGAAAGAATCAAAGATTAGATCAATATACTTCAGGCATAATACAAAAGAAAAAAAAAAGAAGTAATCAATACAGGAAGCCAACCAATAAATTAGACATTATGTTAAAGAAATGTGGGGCTTTTGCTGTCCTAAAATGTCCTCTGTAATCTCATGGAAAGGTTTAGTTTAGTCCGGATGATTTCCCATTAATAAAGTTTCCTAATTTAACTTACAAGATACTAGCTAGATACACGGGAAGAATAAAAATTAAAATTGTGACTTTCAATATGTTAACAACTGTTTAGCACAGAAACAAAAATGGTACAGTGCCAAGCTATGGCTGTTAGTTGTGTTAGTGTCATGGACATTTGTTTCATTTGTAGATTATACTCCTAATGTCTAAAAATGTATACCTGTAATTCTGTACACATAATTCTTCATAAAATTTTTACACTTAAAATACATAATAACTAAATCAAATTTTATAATGAAAAATTAGCAAGGATTCAGAAAGATTTTCAAAACTGATATGAAGACATTGTAACACACGGGGGCTGTTTTTAAACTGTGTAATTAATTACAAACTTTGTTACAGGTGTCAATAAATGTAAAATTTTTGATATATGTAAATAATGTTCCATAAATCTTTGGGAAGATTTTTGGAAATCCTGTGTCTATACTCTGAGGTAGTTTTTGTCACATGGCAATGTTGTCACTTACATAATGGTTAATTAAAAAGTGCATATCTCTCTAGGCACAGATTGCTGAAAGGTGCAGAGTTAACTGTTCTATAGAATTTTACTCTCCTTTCCCCAAACCATTACTGTTTTATTACATCAGCTTAAAGACAGACTATCAAAACCATGTAACCCATAAAGAGTTAAAATAAGTAAAATACCAATACAAACTCATAATTATTCATGTACAAATTACCTAAAAAATCGGTAATACATTTTTCACTTAACTGAAAATGTTTCTCCACATACTACAAGTGATTTACATTAGAAAGAGGTTGCTTGTTGTATTTGTTTTCCATTGCTGTGTGAGAGGGTACTACAGTTTTAGTTGCTGGATACAATACTGATTTATAATTTTACAGTTTTTATAGGTCAGAGATCTGGCCATGGCTTGGCTCTTTGTTCAGAGTCCCACAAGGATGAAACCCAAGTGCATTGGCCAGACTGCAAGTTAGTCCAGATGATTGACTAGATAAGCACCTGAATCCAAGCTTCCTCAGGTTCTTGGCAGGGTGTTTCCTAGGGCCTGTAGATTCATGACAACTTTCTTCTTAAAGAACAGCAAGGAGAGAATCTTTGCTTCTTCATATTTCTAACTTCAGGGAAAGCCTGGGCCCTCTTTTAGAGAGATCACATGATTGATCAGGTCCACCAAGATAATCTCTCCCCTTTAATTTAGATATGACTGGTAGGGACTTTCATTACATTTGCAAAATTTCTTCATGTTTGTCCTCTATTATAAACATGTTTACAATTTCACCCACACTCAAGGGGCAGGAATTAGAGGGGGTGTTCACAAGAGGAGATGGGAATTCTGAGGGACATCTTAGAATTCTGCCTTCTACACATGTCTGGTGTATCCTTGCACACACATCTTCTATCTCTGAGCAGTCCACCTAGCTGGAGTAAGTCTTGTAATATTTAGTAACTGTTTTTGTCTCACTGATTTGTTATTTGAAACAACAGGATTAAATGCAAAGATAGGTTTATTATTGTTGAAAGCTTGAAGTAAATCATTGTTCAAATGATTTACTTCAAGTAAATCATCTCTGTTCAAATTATTTTTTCTTCTCTTTTGACTGAGATATAACTTACATATAGCAAAATGTACAGATCTTAATTGTAGAGTTTGATGATTTTCACCAAATGCTAAGACTCAGGTAACTCTCATTTGAATATATAGAACATTTCCATCAACTCAGAAGGATCCCTGATGCTCCTTCCCCGAAAATGACTACCTGTACTCACAGAAAGAATAACTGCTCTGATTTCTTTCTCCAAAGATTTGATTTACTTATACTAACATATGTTTAAATCCATGCAATATATCTTGTGTGAAATATATCTTGATGGTTTCTATTTTTTAAATTTGAGTTATCATTGTTTGTACAATATCAGTTTGTTTATTGATAGTTTTAAAATGACATAAGTGGTTGGGTGGGAAACTTGAGCAAAATTACCTGAGAGGCATAGAAACCACTACTGAGACAATCTGCCTTGACTTATTCTGAAGCCAAGGTGTATCAAACAGCTCTTGATGGTTCAATCTGGAGACAAAATGCACCGGTGTGTGAGTAAGAACCATGGGAAGCTTGCCCCTGGGTGTTTCTCACTGCTTGCTTACACACTTGCTCTTGCTGCTTTGAATCATTTGCATTTTAGTAAAAGGCAAACATGAATATGTTCTGTGGAGTCTTGTGACTATTTGCAAATATCTGAACTTTTGAAATCTTTTAAGTTGTAATAGTGTTGGGGTTTGTTTGTTTTAGTAACTTCTTTTCAGATTTTCTAGATAGATATGTTGGTGAATAAAGTGAATTTTACTTTTTCCCATCCAATTTGAGTACATTTAATTTCTTCTTGGATAATTGCATTTTTTAACTTTTCTCTTTTAATTTTAATTTGTATTAGATTCAGGTGTACAGCTTAGTGATTAGAAAATCACATGTATACTTTACATAGTATTCCCCTCAATATTTCCAGCATCCACCTAGTAACATGCATAGTTATCACAATATTTTTGACTACTTTCCCTATACTTACTTATATCCCCATGACCATTTTGTAACCACCAGTTTGTACTTCTTCCCTTCATTTCTTTTACCCAGTCCATCCCCCAAACACTCTCCCCTCTGATAACTATAAGTTTGCTCTCTGTGTCTGTGAGATTGTTTCAATTTTATTTATTTTGTTCTTTAGATTCTACACATAAGTAAAATTACAAGGTGTATGTCTTTCTCTGACTCACTTATTTCACTGCACATAATACCCTCTAGGTCCATCTATGCTATATAAATGGTAAGATTTCATTCTTTTTTATGGGTAATATTCCATCTTATATACATATCACTGCCTTTTTATCTACTCATTTATTGATGGGCACTTGAGTTACTTCCACAGCTTGATTATTGTAAATAGTACTGCAATGAACATAGGGGTGAATATATTCTTTTGAACTAGTGTGATGCAGACACTGGTCTGCAGTGTCCGAGGTGTTATGGATGAGATGAGACAAATTCACACAGCCTAAAGAAGTCCTGTGGAGAAAAAGGGATGGCATGGCCACTCTATGAGTGAGAGAGGGCCACAACCCTTGCCTGGACAAGTTTTATTGCTTTTCTGGGCACATTACATTGAGGATGGTCCTCATTTACTATGCACAGGTTCGCTGTAGGTGATTACCTTTAACAGAGAACAAAAGAGAGGATGTTGCTAATTACATCAAAGAAGAAGGATATTTGCAAATGCAAAGGGAAAGTTGTTGAACGGTTACACTCATCTTTGGGAGGTTTAGCATAGATTTTAGGAAGTCACTTTAAAGATATGCAGTAAACGTTTACTGCCTCAATTCAGGGTGAGGGAGTTTTAGCAAAAAGCGAGTCTCAAAGCAGCGTAAGTACAATGCAGGCCTGATTCTCCATGGGTAACCTATCCATGGGTATGGGTCCTGTGAGCCAGATCTCGCTTTCCACTGGCCTTTCCAAATGGGAGCTGGGCTACATTTTCCACACTGCACAGAATGGTCTCCTATACTAGTGTTTTGAGTATCTTCAGATAAATATCCAGAAATGAAAGCACTGGGCCATTAGGCAGTACTATTATTAACTTTCTGAAAAACTCCATATTGCTTTCCCTAGCACCTGTACCAATCCATATTCCCATCAATAGTGCACAAGGGTTAGTTGTTCTCTACATCCTCACCAACATTTGTCATATGTTGACTTATTGATGATATCAGTTCTGATGGGTGTGAGGTGATATCTCATTGTGGTTTTAATTTTCATTTATCTATTGACTAGCGATCTTGCATCTTTTCATATGTCTATTAACCATCTGTATGTCCTCTTAGGAAAAGTGTCAGTTTAGGTCTTCTGCCCAATTTTTAGTTGGATTATTTGTTTCTTAGGTGTTGAATTTTATAAGTTCTTTATAAATTTTGTATATTAACCTCTTATCAGATGTTTAATGGACAAATGTGTTCTCTCATTCAGTGGGTTTGCTTTGCATGTTGTTGATGGTTTTCTTTGCTGTGCAAAAACTTTTTAGTTTGATTTAGTCCCATTTGTCATTTTTTTCTTTTGTTTCCCTTTGGCTTGTTGCTTTTGATAGAGCCTCTAGAATAAGATTCAGTGTTAAGAGTATATATTTGACCTTTATCCTGATCTTTGGAAGAATTCAGATTTTCACCATTAAGTAAAAATTTGCCTTAATATTTAAAAATTTCTTAATAATTTTAGATATACAAAAGAGTTGCAAAGATAGTATAGAGCATTACCATACAACTTCCATCCAGTTTTCCATATTGGTAACATCTTATATAACCATGTCATATTCATATACACTAGTAAATGAATATCACTACAATATTATTGATGAAACCATAGGTTTCGTATAAATTTTACCCATTTTCTACAAATGCTCTTTCTTTTCTAGAATGTAATGGAGGATATCACACTGCAGTTAGTCATTAGGTCTCTTTAGTTTCTTTCAATCTGTCACAGATACCCAGACTTTGTTTTTTATATATCCTTGAAACTTTTGCAGGGTATTTATTGGTCAGGTATTTTATAGAATAACTCTTAACATTTATTTGTCTCATGTTTTGTTTAATTACAAGTAAGAAAGAATATGTTGCTTCCAGTCACAATATAGGCAGACAGCACAATCACATCAAAATCACAACTAAAATATAGAACAACCATCACTCAGACCAGCCAGAAATCAAGTTGAATGGAAGTCTGACAACTACAGAATTAAAGAAACTACATCCATTCAGACTGGTAGGAGGGGTGCAGATGTGGAACGGGCTGGTCCCTCATCCATGTGTGGTAGATATAAATTCAGGAGGGATATCTCAGGAGCAGAATTCTAGGCACACATCAGGCCCCCCAGCCCAGGGTTCCAGTACCAGAAAGATAAGTCCCCACAACTTCTGGCTGCAAAAACGAGTGGGGATTGAGTTGGTGGAAGAAACTTCTGGAGCTCCAAGCTGTTCCTTTTAAAAACCCCACACATTGACTCACCTACTCAGACTCACTCCCTCTGAGCTCCAGCACCAGGTGGTAGCTTGAAAGACACCAGTGGCATACAGGGAGAAACTAAAGTACCTGGCATCAGAGTGAGCAGACTCCATTGTCCCTTTTCTGAGTCATCCCCCCAAAGAGCCACAGAAGTGGCAGGCTGTGCAGTATTTGAGACTCCATCAACATGGCTAACACTGTTTGACATGCCTTGGAGGTCCCCAGAGACTCCACCCAACCCAATTTACAGACCCACCCAGGCTGCTTTTCCATATGAATAACTGCTCTTTGCTCATACTTCACAGCTTCCTATATCCTATCAAACAAGCAACAGCTGGCTTCAGTGAGCTCCAGGCTGGGCACTAGCAGCATCCAGATTAGTTTCACAGCTTGGCTTTACCTAGGAATCTCCAAGCCCAGCACAAGTAGCAACCATCTCATATTGCTTTATAGCTCAGGAAGGGTAGCCCCAGGGCAAAACACAAGTCGGGGCTGACTGCAGCCTGTACCACCCTGGAAATCCCAGGACCAATACACTCAGGACAAGCTACAGACCACTTTGAAGCACCACCACCCTACCCCTGCACAACTTCTCTTCTGCAGAGGGCAGAGGTTGGTGGTCAGTGGTCACAGCCTATCCTTGCAGCTGACTGAGCTTGGTAAATCCCTCCCACTGATCCACCAACAGCAACCAAGGCTCAACTACAAGAGGAGGGTGTACTTAGCCCACATAAAGGGCACATCTTCAGGAATTAAGGAAAATTGTCTTGAACTGCAGATTTTTAAATACATTTTTGTTTCCTTATATATTCACTCTTCTTTGCTTTAATTTAATAATAATTACTTTTTCTCAAATATTTTAAGTATCAATTTTATATTAAGTTTTCTTTCTCATTTTAAAACTTCTATTTATCTTGAGGTATCATCTGTTTCCTTCATTTACTCTCAAGTTCTTTATAATTAAATTGTTCTGGGTCAGTTTTCTAGCATGCTTTCATTGTCAGTGAAATGTTCTTCTGCAACTCATTCTCTTTTTTCTTGTAATAATTTTGTATAGGACTCATCTTGCTACATTCTATTGCCAATTATCATGTGAAATTAGTTTTCCAGAAATTTTTGAATCCTGTTTTTCAGAAAGAAAAGATGCTTGACATTACTGAACATTTTCTTGTTATGTATGTGTAGGATTAAACCAATCAGAGGTTTGCTTTCTGAATTTTGCTTGTTCCATTCCCATAACAGTTGCTGGGGCCACCATAACAAAATATTATAGACTGCTTGGCGTACATGATAAAAATGTATTTTCTCACAGTTCTAGATGCCAGAAGTACAAAGTTTCAAGAGATTTGGTTCCTTTCAAGGCCTCTCTCACAGTAAACACACATGATCATCCTTTAGTCTTCTATTGTCTGTGTTCTAATCTCCCTTCTTATAAGGACAAGAGTCAAATTATATTAGGGCCCATCCATACAACTTCACTTTGCTTTAATTACCTCTTTGAAGGCCCTATATCTAGATACAATCACCTCATGAAATACTGGAAATTAGGACTTCAACAAATAAATTTTGAGGGGAAGGGGTGCAATTCAGTTCCCCTCCCCAACTTTCATTTAGACTTCTCTTTCCTTTTCTCACTTGTCTCTATTTTGTTCAATTTCCATTCTAATCCCAGAAGTACATTCTCAGTGCAGGTCCCTTCCCACAAGAAAGCCCTGAGAGATCAGTTTCAAGACTTTCTAGAAAGTTCACTACTTTAACTCATTCCTTCTAACCCAGGGCCCCTTGCAATCACCCAATATTGGAGATATCAAAACCCCTCCAGGTTTCAGCTACCATTCTCACAGGGGCAAAAGCTACTCTCCAGGAAATACCTACTGACTATTTAGAGGTTCTTTTGTTCTTAGAACCTCAGTCACTCTCCCAATTGATACCTTTTTCTTCCCACATAGAATCAAAACCAGGTAGCACTTGGGCTATCAGTGACTTGTCCCCACCCACTTGTATGCTGGATTCATAAGCTTCTAACAATCAGGAACTAGCTGGGCATTACAAGGTATGCCTTGATGCTCCGCCCTACCCTCACAAATAGGCTGCAGTGTTCTCCTCCCAGACATGAACAGTTTTATAGACCACCAGCAAGTCACTCTGGACCATGATGAAGCAAGAGAAAAACGATCTCCCATTAACAGTATCTGAGCCCAGACACAAACCAGGTCACTGCACAAACAAGAAAAATTACCAACATTCCCTATCCTGGGCAATGAGAGTGAAGGCTGCTTCCTTGCCAGTTAAAGCTATGGCCTCACTGTGTTTTCTCACTTCTTAAAAGGAAATTTATAAAATTCATAAAATTACCCCAATTGAATACTATCATTAGATCCAAATCAAGTCCCATTTATTTGGAGCCTCCCCAAATTCATCCTACACAAGCCCAAATTCTATAATAAATCCATTCTAACTCCCCCTTACTTAGATATCCCAAGATTCTTCATGGGATACCGTCTCATTTGTTTCAGTAAGTCAATAAAACCAATTTTATTTGATCACAAATTTGTTTCTGATGGCATTTAATTAATGGGAGTTGACATATATTTCCATTTTTTTATTTTTACTATATCCTTATAATAATGTCTTTATACTAAAAACAATATATTATTGGGTCTTACTCTTGATGCATTATGGTAATTTTTGGCTTTTGAGAATTATTTAGTTCACATTTAACAGGAACACTGATAGAATGGGTTTAAGTTTACCATAATGCCAATTATTTTATATTGGACCCATTTCTTTGTTGTCCCTTTTCCCTCTTTTCCTACCTTCTTTTGTATTAATTGAATATATTTGAATAATTTAGTATATTTTATTGTTTCTGTTTGCTTATTATCTATACCTGCTTTTTTAATATGCTTTTCAGTGCTTGCTCTAGAATATTTACTATGTATTTGTAACATCACTATCATCCTATAAATAACTTTATTCCATGTCACACATAATTGCCTTACATCAGTGTATTTCTTCCCTTTACCCATTCTTTTTGCTAATGTTATATGTTTCTACATATGATACAAACTTCATATATTTTGCATTATGCAATCAATTCTTTTTAAGAAACTAAAAAATATATTTGCACTCATATTTACCATTTATTGTGTTTTTATTTCTTTGTGTAGATCTGAGTTTCTTATCATGTCTTTAAAGAACTTCCTTTAACATTTCTTATAGTCTTGATCTGCTGGCAATAAATTATTTCAGCTTTAATTTGTCTGCAAAAGTCCCTATTATATCCTCATTTGTTAAGAAATTTTTGCTGGACATAGATTCTGACTGAATTTTTCCCCAGCAATTTGATTCATGTGGGTCCTGGTTTGCATTATTCCTGATAAGAAGTGATCAGAATTTCTTGCTGTTGTCCCCTCCATGTAATGTATAATTTTCCCTCACTTTGGCTGCTTTTCAAATTTTCTTATTATCATTACTTTTCAGTAATACGATTATGATATGCTTGTGCATGCGTGTGTGTGTGTCTCTCCTACTTGATGAGTTTCAATGAACTTCTTTGACAGGTGAGTATGTTTTTCAGGAAATCTAAATATTTGTCACCATAACTTTTCAAAAATCTTCCTGAATTCTCCTCCCCTCTTCCAGTAGCAATTATATTAGATTGTTTTTGTCTCAGGTCACTGAGCAGCTTTCATTTTATTTTATATTTATGTTTTCTCTAAGTCATTTTAAGTAGTTTCTACTGAACTGTTATTGAGTTTAATGATATTCTTAAAAGTTTAGTTTGCTATTAAGCCATTCAATGAATTTTTATTTCTGATATTGATTTTTATTACAATTTTTACTTGGTTCTTTTATGTAGTTTTCATATCCCTGCTGATGTTAATTTTATAATTCTTTATGTTCACAGTTTTTTTAAGGTACTTCATTCTAATAACTAATTCCATTCTCCTTGTCATTTCTCAATCTGTTTCTGTTGACTTGTTTTGTTCCTAGTTATTGGTGATCTTTGCTGACTTCACATATTTAGAAATGTTTTCCTGTATTCTTGTTATCATGGGTGTTAAGTTCTTGAGTGATTTTTTCTGATTTTTTTAACAGATTATTCTTTTCTGCAACAGTTAATTAACTTGCAGTTAAGCTTGATTTTGTGAAGCTTGTTTTTATGTTTAGCAGGTGTTTATCGGAGGTTTTACTCTAGAGCTAAATTAGTTATCTTTCTGTGGTACCATATTTGTCTGAGTATACCTGGGAAGTCAGTGAGGCCTCTTTACTCTGGAAAGTCCAAACCCAAACCTCTCTTATTACTTTATGATCTTTGGTAATTTTCCAGCCTTGGTAATTACATATTCTTTATCACAGTAGATGTTCCTTGCCTAACTTTGTAGAGTTTTTCACTGTGCATTTTCAGCTTAGTATTCAATGGAGAAGGTAAGGCCATTACTATGCAGATTTCTGGAGCCTTTTCTCTCCACAGCTCTCTTCTTACTGGTATGTTCTTCTTCAAATTCCAGCTACCACAATAGCGCTAATCTTGAGTCTGTTCTCAGCTCTTTGAGGCTCAGCACTTTGGGGCTCCACTATACAGAGGTCCAGAAAGACTCTAAAGTTAGAAGGCTGACAGAATTGTTCAGCTCACCTCATACATTTCTCTGCTCTCTGCCATCACATTTATATGTTATGTTTTGTATCTGAAAACAGAAATTTCACAAATCTTGTCCCATTTTGAAGTTTTTATTTTAACATTGGGGGGCCATAGTTACCAATCTTGTCTACAAGCTAAATTCCACATTATGTGTGTGTTTTTAAGATTGGCTATTTGCAAGAGCCTTCCTCATATCTGCTTGCCATTGAATTCGACCTATGAAGTATCTCAGTTCAGCTAATTTTTAACAGAAATCAAGTATTTATATTAAAATGTATAAATACACACAATATGAAAAATTAAATTGAAGACTGTGAAATGTATTTAAACTTGGAAAATGTAGATGCAATCTTCATATATTAATTGATTATTTTAATAAAGATCTTGAAGATCTAAAGAGTAAAGAGTAAAGATTTGTAGGGCATTCCATAGAAATTTTATAGCATGAATAAAGGTTTAAAGTCTGTCCATGCATGATGCTTTGAGAGAAGCATCTGTAAGTTTTATGTGATTAGACCTTGGAAGTCACAGTCTGTGCACTGCGGTGTGGTTGTTGGTGTGGTAAGAAGTCTTTGTTATAGGAGCTAAAGTAAGGAAAAGATTGTTTGGGCTAAATATGAGCCCTTTAAGTGTAATTTTATTACTAGGAGTAAAATTTCTGCAGTTTCAGTTACACTCTTGACTAGTCTCACAGGTTTGTGACAGAATCTAGGGAAAAAATCTGTCATTTTGAAGGGAATACCAACAAATGTCCATTCATGAGCCTGAACAACTTTCTTGGTTGTTACTATTTCAACATTCATATATAGTAATATATAGAAAGAGGGTGAGACTCAGTCTCTGTGAATGCAACACAATTACATAAACACTTATTTATATCCCTTTCCTCATTTTCCTCAAGACTATTTCCCAAAGGAAAAAATGATTTGAAGTACACTGATCATTTGTAAATATTAATACAACACTGGTATCTATCCAACCTTTAGAATTTTAATTACTTCAGACATTCTGTTTTGTATGCACTAGGAAGACTCTTTGATGTCAAGATGGGCTAAACAGAAGCCAAGTCCAGGGCTTTGTATGCTTCATATTAGACTGGTACTCCCTCCTTTCTCCTGAAGGGCTAAATTTACATCTAATTTTAATATTCTAATGTATCAAATTCCTTTCTTTCCCTAGTAGCATGACTTGTATCTCACTCCTGCCCTGATACTCTTATCACAGCACTTTCAAATGCATGAAACTATAATGCAAATATAATGCAAATAAGGTATTAATTCAAAAAATTTAAATTAAAATGAATTTTAAATAGATAAAAATTAAATTAAAACTTTTCTTGACAAGATAAACCTTACAAGAAAGAAAGTGATATTACACAAGGCCAAAAATAAAAAAGGAACTATGAATCACAGCAGTTTTTGTGTGAATGGGCTGTGACTGGGTGGATGAGATATCGCTGGTACACAGAACAAGCTTTAGCCCCCAGATGGGGTTGAACCCTTCTTTTGAATGATTCAGTAAATCTTGCTTTTGTAAAACTAGACCATAGAAATGACACACTATTTTCTATCTGCAAAACCAGAAGAAAAGTCAGAGCAAGGAATTTGAATACAGCCTTTGATAAAAGCAAAACATTTCTAAGTGCCCTCATTAAGATGTCACAATGCAAGCTTTCTTCTCAATCAAAATTAAAAAAAAACATTAAAAGTCACTAATGTATTTTTAGAGGCTTACGTTATTATTAAAATGCCTCAAAAACTTTTGAAAATACAGGTATTATGAAGAATAAAAATTTCACAGAAATTTTAGAAGAAGAATACTTGGAAAATACTTCATTAAGGAGCACAAAAGATACTACTTACTATGATCTCTATTACATCAGTACCCCAAAACAATTTCAAAAGGCATTCTTCAGCTGTACATTAGCAAATATAGGGTAACCTGAAAAACACAAAATAAATGTCTACATTTCCATAGCAGCAGTTGTCTAGTTTGTTGCTGAATCCAAAGGGAATTAATTAGCAAACTTCCTCTATCACTGTTAGTTTGAAGTCATTGGAAAAGGAGACAGGAGTATGGATGTGGGGAAAAAAAGTGTTGGAGGCATAACATGAAAGAAATAAAAAATAATCTTCACTGAAACAAGCCTACCTTGTATTTTAAAAGGGACACTAGCAAGTTAAAAACAGGGTCATTCATTTTATATGTTCTTTAGTGTGGATCAAAGTGTGCAAAAGAAATGTTCACCTTTGGTTAGGTTTTCTGCTTGAATTCATGTACCCATAGTGCTTTTCACTTTTGCCTTAACGGATTTACCATTTATGTATTAAATAATGCTACAATGCAAGCACTCTGCTAATTGCCACAAGCATACCACAGATCAGTGTAAGTTCCTTATTTCTAAGACCTTATTTCTAAGTACAGCAGGAAAGGTTATGATGAGAGGTTCACATGACCACTACATACAGTTTTCTTAAGTTGTACACTATATTGATGTGACATCTAAGAAGGTACAGTTTATGTGATATCATAAATTTATATATTTGTTAAGCCAATTTTTAGCTAATAACAACAAATTATCTTATGTTACTGAACATAGTGTTTTGTTTTGTTGTTTTTTTTATTTTTAATGTAGGTATTTGATAGACACCAAACAGCAAGGCTGGGGGACCACCAGTAGAAGACTTTTCTAAGCCATTCAAAGAGAATTTACTTTAATAAATTAAGTATATCCCAAATACTAACTTCTTTTCATGCTCATAATGTTGACTGAATAAACACAGTACCAACTATTCCTTTGAGGGTCAACTAAGAAGTTATCAACACTAATAACTAAAAGCAGTATTAAAATTCATAGATTAATGTGGCCAATAGAATTGCCATGTGAATCAAAACATCTGCATTTATAAAACCAGCAATTCTCTTCCTGTGTGAACGCTGACAAGGAAAGCTGAGTACATCATAGGCAGATAACTTGATGAGAATCAGAATAAGAGTAGTAGCATAGATATATACTCATTTACTAGCAACAGAACTAAGATACCTAATGTGTGTCTGTGTGTATTCATTCATAATTGGGTTTCTCTTGACACTGAGTTCAATATTCAAATGTTATTGATAAGCACCTAAACCCAACTTTGACAATTAGGTTGTCATTGTTAAAGGAGTAGTAGTATCTGAAGTCTATACATGTGGCCCTCTTATTATACATTATATAATTTATGATATAACTACTCTCTCTCTGTATACACACACACACACACACAATGAATTTCATATTTTCTCTAAATTAAAAGGTAAAAATGTCAGCTGAGATCATGAGCAGGAGGAGAGTCTGTTAGAGGGTGTTTGTTTGTTTGTTTTCAGTGAAAGGAAAAAAATAAAATAGTTAATCAAGAAAATGGTAAAGCTAAATAAAAGTGAAAAACTATATGCTAAGGTTCTCTGTGTAGAAGTTCTCAGGAAGAGAATTGCTGGAGATACACACACACACACACAGAGTGCAAGCATGCCATTAACAGTGCTAGCCTCTCTGGTTCTCTTTTTCTTGATATTCACTCAATTCTTCTGATTGATACATATTCAGTTATATGTATTAATACTTTTCCATTGGTCTCTGGTTCAACTCCTGGTTTTCTGATCCATAGGATGAATGACTATCATTTAAGTCATTACATGTTGACATTCAAATTTCTGTCAGAGTACACACAGTTTTTGAGTTGGGAGTAAGATGGAGCTTATCCAAAACTGCAGAATAATCACTACTCATATTCCTTCAGAATCAGTCCTAGTACTGATTAATAATATTAAATATTATTATGATTATTAGCAACCTTCTCCCTTATTGTAGAAAATACAAAATTCTGAGTTTCTAGTTTAAATAAAATGGAGATGATTAAGCTAGAAAAATAATGAGACCTTATAAAATGCATGATTTCACCACATATGGGAGTCAAATAACAATTACTGACTCAGGACACAGAGAAAGAAAGAACCACCAAAAATTATCATAAAAAATTTGTAAGCCAAAAATATTACATTATCTTCCTAGTAGCCCACCTGACCCATCTATACAGCAAAAAGTGTAAAAAGAAAGGCTGTTAACTCAATCTTGTCTGAAGACATGTCTCCTAGAGGGTTTAATGACTTGTTATTAAGTATACTGAAATATTGACTGTAAAGTACCTCACATTAATTAAATATTAAATGCCAAAAAATACTTGGGACTGTAAAATGAATGGACAAAAAGCAAGAGAGATATGCTAAATAAATTAGACCAAAAAAATTTAAAACTCATTATAAAAAACATATAAAACCATACATTCTCAAAATGATAATTAAATTAATGGGAAAATTGGCACAAGTAAACTTCCTCTTTCAGTGTAATGTCATTTCATTATATTGATTATTAAGCTCCTGTGAGACTATTCAGGTTAATTATCAAAGGGATAAATATACCCAACAATCACATTATTGAGTGAAATGAAAACTATGCATGCTATATTAAACTAAACCATAAAACTCGAAAAAGAATCTGTGCTTATACTTGTTTGTTTTGACCAACACTTACAAGACCCTATAGGGTGTGTGTGTGTGTGTGTGTGTGTGTGTGTGTGTGTGCCATACACACACACACACACACATATATATATATCCTGTATATCTTATATATACTATAAGAGATATACTAATATATCTCTTATAGTCTAATGTGTTTGTGTGTATATATATCTTATGTATAATATATATGTATACATACACAAGTATAGATACAGTGTGTATACAAGTATATACTATATACAAGTATGTGTATATATACATCTTATAGTGTATATAAGATATATATATATCTTATAGTATACTGTAAGATATATATATCTTATAGTCCAATGGGTGCTCCTTAACAGAAAAAAAGAAAAAGAAAAAAGTTTAAATTACCTTTTGGGTCACATCTAGGTTCAAACTTTTTAAATTCAAGATAATTTGTCCCTGGATGGTGTAGCTCAGTGTATTGAGCATGGCCTGCAAACCAAAGGCTCGCTGGCTCGAATCCCAGTCAGGGCACATGCCTGGGTTGCAGGCCAGGTCATCAGTAGGGGGCACACGAGAGGCAACCACACATTGATGTTTCTCTCCCTCTCCTTCTCCTTCCCTTCCCCTCTGTCTAAAAGTAAATAAATAAAATATTTTAAAAAAAGATAATTTGGATTCAGATAGATGACAGTAATGCAACTTTGATCTATTTAAGAAAAAAGCTTGTTTTCATAGGTAATAAAATTTTAGATATCTCATGTACCAATATTTTCACTGCTATGTCTCCTCAGGCAAGGGAAACAATAAAGGAATGGGACTATGTCAAATTCAAAAGCTTCTGCACAGCTAAAAAAAAAAAAGAAAACATCAACAAAAAGAAAAGGGAACCCACTGAATGCGAGAACATATTTGCCAATGACACATCTGCTAAGGGGCTAATTTCCAAAATATATGAAGAATTTATACAACTCGGCACCAAGAACACAAACAGCCAAATTAAAAAATTTGTAAAGGACCTGAATAGACACTTCTCCAAAGAAGACATACAAATGACCAACATACATATAAAAAATGCTCAATGTCACTAATCACCAGAGAAGTACAAATCGAAACCACAATGAAATATCACCTCACACCAGTCAGAATGGCAGCTATCAATAAATCAACAAACATGCTGGCAAGGACGTGGAGAAAAGGGAAGCCTAGTGCACTGTTGGTGGGAATGCAGACTGGTGCAGCCACTGTGGAAAACAGTATAGAGTTTCCTCAAAAAAATAAAAATGGAAATGCCTTTTGACCCAGTAATCCCACTTCTGGGAATATACTAACACACTTCTGGGATTTTCCTAAAACCCCAAAACACCAATTCAAAAGAATATATACATCCCTATGATCATAACAGCATTATTTACAATAGTCAAGATTTGGAAACAGCCTAAGTGCCCATCAGTAGATGAGTGGATAAAAAAAAAAAAAGCTGTTGTACATCTACACAATGGACAATGGAGTACTACATGATAATAAAAAAGAAGGAACTCTGACAGTGACGAGAGAGGAGAGGCAAGAGAATTTCAGGAGGAAAGGGTGAAGGGTTTGCAGGAACAATTATAGAGGACACATGGACAATAACAAGGGGGGTGGAAATGGGAGGGAAGGGGGTGGTATGGGGTGTTGGGCTGGGGTGGGAGGAAAAGGCAGAAAAGTGTACGTGAACAACAATAAAAAGAAGGAACTTTTACCTTTTGCAACAGGATAGATGGAACTGGAGATTATTAAGCTAAGTGAAATAAACCAGTTAGAGAAAGACAAGTACCATATGACTGCACTTATTTGTGCAATCTAATGAACAAAATGTACTGACAAACTAAATAGAAACAGAGTCCTGAATATGTGGAACAGACTGATAGCTGTGAGAGAGGAGGGAGGAGGAGGGAACTGGATGAAAGAAGGGGAAGGGATTAGCCAAAGAACATACATGCATAACACAGAGACACAGACAACAGCATGGTGATGGCCTGAGGGAAGGGGAAGGGGCAAGGGCTGGGAGGAGGTGACAAAAGGGAGGAAAATGCTGATACCTGTAATAGTGTAAACAATAAAAATAAACTTAAAAAATAAAAAAGGCTATGAAAAGTGCAGAGTAATATGGTTTGGGGGACCCACTACCATTCTTTTCCTTTATTCTTTATTCTCTATGGTGGCCTCTGCTCCTCACCCCTACTTTCTATTTCTCAGCAGTTCCAACAAACTTCCTAGAATTAAATTTCATTCTCTCCATGCTTATTCCTGAATATATCACCATAACCAGCGAGAAAAACTACATGACTTGTCAAGGTATGGGTTATTTGCCAATATGTTGGGAGAGAATGGCAACAGATATCTCCACAAAGGAGAACTGAGGTGCTAACCCATCTTTATAAATACTGCCTCTAAGCACCTAGCACATATTGGGCCATACAGAGATTTACAAATGCATGGTCAATCTGCATTCCTGTTTCTTAGCATTCCCAATTACACTGTACATTGGAATATAGCTTATTATCTTTCAGACATGATGGCTACACAAAGAAAAATATTACCATTTTTTCTTGTCCAATGTACCATAATCTAGTGGACAGACATTTTTGCTTTCAATCACATCAAATCTGTGGGTAAAACACCATTTAGACTTGGTAGGTTATTTCTATCAGTACCAGTAGGCTCCTAGGGTAAATCATTTTAGCACAAACATTCCCTTCAAAGCTTTTTAATATGGAAGTGGTGTCCCAAAGCAGGTCCCATGATGAATCTTGATCTTAGAGTGTTGTGTTCAGGGAAACCAAAGAGATGGAATCTCTGGAGCGACCTGGTCCAGTAGAATTTTCTGCAAAGTTGGAAATCTTTTCTAATGTGTGCTGTCCAATATAGTAGCCACTGGTCACATGTGACTGCTAAGTGCTTGAAATATGATAAGTATGATTGAGAAACTAAATCGTTAATTTTATTTAATTTAAATAGCCTCACAGGATAAAGGCTCTGTATTAGATAACACATCTCAAGACAATAAGCTGCATGAGGTCACGGCTCTGCTAGTCACTGCAGTTTCTGAAGCATAAGCAAGTACCTAATTGTTGTTGTTGTTGTTGATAATAACACTAATAGTCAACATTTCTTAGAGACTTTTTATAAGCCAGGAACTATGCTAATTTCGCATGAATCTTTTCAAAGACAATCCACATCTAACCTATTAATTCAGAGTATTTCCTAGAAGTACAGATATTTGTGGTAGACAATGAAAGACTGGAGCTCATGATAATATATGAATTGAGTGGCCTCAATTCAACAGAATATTCCCCTAATAAGATATAATATGTATACCACCACTACTTTTATCATAAGCCTTACTGATATATATTTGATATACAAAGAACTGTACATGTTAAATGTATAAATTATGATGAATTTGGACCTATGCATACCCCCACTGATACCACCACCTCTATCAAGGTACTCAACACATTCACCACCACCCAAAATTTCCCTATGTTCTTCTTTTGTGTTATGTGTGTATGTATTTGCTCAGAATGCCTATTGTGAGGTCTATGCTAAGTATAAGCACTATGTTGTACAGATCATCTCTAGAAGGAGATCTAAATAACTAAAACTTACATAACTAAAACTTTATACTCTTTGAGTAACAGCTCCCCATTTCTCCCTCCCGTCAGCCTCTGGCAACCACCATTCTATTATTTGCTTCTATGAGTTTGATTATTTTAGATACCTAATAAGTGGGATCTTGCAGCATGTGTCTTTCTGTGACTGGCTGATTGCACTTACCATAATGTCCTGTAGGTTCATGCATGATGTAGCAAGTGGTAGGACTTCTAAATTAAAGCTGAATAATATCCAGCATATGTACACACCACATTTTCTTTATCCATTTATCTGTCAAGGACAGTTAGATTGCTTATATATCTTGGGAAGAGTGAAAATAATGGTCATGGGGGTGCAGATATCAGTTAAGGACCTTCATTTCAGTTCTTTTGGACATACACCCAGAAATTAAAGGTTGGATCCTGCGGCAGTTCTATTTTTAATTTTTTGAGGAAACTCCACGTTGTTTTCCCTAATGGCTGCACCATTCTACTATCCCACCAATAATGTGTAGGGATTTTAATTTCTCCAACGTCTTCATCAACGTTTATCTTTCGACTTTTTGATAGTTGCCATCCTAACAGGTATGAGGTGATATTTCATTGTGGTTTTGATCTGCATTTCTCAAATGATTAGTGATTTTGAGCATCTTTTCATATACCTGTTTGCCATTTGTATGTGTCCTTCAAAGTAATGTCTATCCAATTCCTTTGCCAATTTCTAAATCAGGTGATTTGGAGGGGGTTTTTGTTCTGTTTTGTTATTTGCTATTGAGTTGTAGGAATTCCTTGTATATTAGCAAATGACACCTGCCACTGCATAGGTGTCTTTTCACTCTGTTGTTTCCTTTGCTGTTTAGAAGCTTTTCAGTTTGATGCAGCACCACTTGTCTATTTTTGGTTTTGTTGCCTGTGCTCTTGATGTCAAATCAAAGAAAACCCTGCCAAAACTAATGTCAAAAGTTTTCCTTAGGTTTTCTTTTAAAAGGTGTACAGTTTTGAGTATTTTGTTTATGCCTTTAACCCACCTTGAGTTGATGTTTGTCTATGGCATAAGATAGGGGTCCAATTACATTCTTTTGCATGTGGACATACAATTTTCCCAACACAACCACAGCTAAATAAAATTGAATTCTCATTCTTCAAGTTCAGCAATGAAGAAAGAATATTCATACAGGGTACATGTTTACATGTGCAGTGCCAATTCATTTTTGTGATAGACTATTTCTGATTCACAATTACCACATACTTTACTAATACACTAGCAATTTGTTAATTAGCTGTATGATAAAATCTGTGATTTTTCATTTTAATAGCCTCCCATGATTTAAGTTTGTCTAACATCAGAACAGTTTTAGGGGATGATTTCTTCTTTATTGTACTTTGCCAAAACTGATTACAGGATCTTCCTTTGAGAAAGGCTGACACACTTAAATAAGACTTTACAAATCCTGGGGAATCAAAGGCAAAACAAAGCAAGAAAGCAAATAAAACAAATAGAGCTGCTACAAAAACGACCGTATGATTAGATAATCTGTTTTACAAAATAAGGCAGTTAGGATAGGGATAAGAAAGAAATCTGAATTAAGAATGACTGAGATTTTATCTCAGCTTTGTAACTTATGCATGAAATCTTTAACAATTTTCTTAACCTTTCTGTACCTCAGTTTTCCCACATGTAAACTGGGAACACAGTACTGTCTACCACTTCTGTTAATGAGAATTAAAGTAAACACATGTAACATACTTAGAATAGCACCCAGCAAGTGGTGCTAATAAAAAATTAACTATTTAAAACATTATTAATGTTAGCAATATCATCAGAATATGTCTATATAAAATATGTATCTCTACCTAGTTTCTGGCATTTTACCATGTGTTGGAAACCATCCACTTTAATTATGGATTTTACTCAGGCACGAATGAATCCTTGAAAATCCAGAGCACAGATAATAAGTCTACCTGTCATTACATTGTTTCCCAAATTCGGGAATTCTTCTCTGTTAATCACTAAGGTGAACACTGACAATAATAGCAGCCTTTTAATGGCAAATCTTTCCCTATTTTGTAAGGTGCTGCCTTACACAATTATATCAAAATATTCAAATAACCTGTGATAATTACAAACATAAAATCAGTCTCAATATTTCTTGAAAGGGCTACAAATTTTACAAAGCACCTACATATTCACTGTTCATTTCACTTGATTTTTACAAAAGTCTATAATATAAATATTAGTGTATATCTTTCATAAATTTAGAAAATCAAAGAAACCAAGAGACAGGTGTGGGTTGGTGTCACAGTTAGGAAACATAGAGCTCTAGTCTTGAACTCATGTCTTAAAAGTCCAAATCCAGAGATATTTTTTCCTTTTTTTTAATTTGTTTCTAACCTTTAGAATTTTTGATGATGACCTTTGTGTTGTTTAGAGTTACTTTGTAGGTAAAACAAGAAATGAAAGGGGGAGATGCTATGCTTTACGTCTTTTTCTAGGCTATAAGTTCATTCACAAAGTATAAAACTGTAAACTCTATAGAAAGAAAAATAATAAGGAACACTCTGTTCTACAAGGAGCATGCATTTTATAACTTTATCCCACTTGAAATAAAAATGGTTAAGCAAAAGGACCATTACATTTTATTTTTACTCTAATGTCTTGTTTATGTTACATATCTGCTCCCTCAAACCATATGTTATTACTATTGAGACTCAGATGCTTATGTGCTTACTTCCATATCAACTATTATTTTTTTGGGGGGAGTAATTAATTTTCATCACTGCACTATATATACATAGGGGTGTGTGTGTGTATGTGTGTGTGTGTGTGTGTACACACAGTTTTCTCACAGTTTCTTCTTCAATTTCAAATTCCTTAATTGGGGATTTTACTTAAAAGTGGGTGACAAAAAGCACAAAGAGATCTGATGTCAAAGCAAAGTACCTAATCGAAAAATATTCAAGTGAATTCTGTATTTGTTATCTTAAAAGAAATCTTCAAAGGAAATGATGGAAGAGTTTCAGGTTCCTAACTGCATAAATTTTTTTTAAATGATGAAAAGCCATGTAGATGAATAGATCTTTATAATTGCGTATGTGGCTGCTGACTGGACTTCTTCTAACTTTTCATTTATTTTATTTCTAGCTTTTTTGGGGGGAGGGGAGGAGGGTAGGTATCATTCTTTAATAGGGGCACATTCTGACTAATTTTAGCACAACAACTTAAATATACTACATATAAAGTTTTATTTAACAAAGGGCTATGATTTTGTGATACAGTTCTGACCCACAATACAGGACCTGACTCTTAATGCGTAAAGATATCTGGTTACCATGACTATAATTACCATAATTTTACACCTATTAATTTGGTCTGTAGAATTAATTTCCATAACTTATGACTTGAAACAAAAACATCAGCCTTGTTCCATAGTTTCCAAAAGAAGAACTATTATAAACCTCATAAAGGCCAATTTTTTATTTATTTTTTATTTTTTGCTGTCTCCGAATCCTCCAAACTAGTTCTCTTATTAAAATTCAAACAGCTGTGAAATGGCCAGGCAATTTGAAGATGAAAGTAAATGTGAAGTGACCTTCATCCATGACGAACAAATAGAATACAAAAAAACATACTTTCCAGTTGAAGTTACACAAAGCAAATTAAGAAGTACCTAGGGCTATAATTTACTACAAAAATGTTTCTTAAATTTCTGACAGTTTCATTTAACTGACTAATTGAATTTGCTTGTAGGCATTTTAGAGATGGAGTCTAATAACTGTACTGTCATTTGGGAAGAAAATGAAAATTACATTTTATGTGAGAATTATGTTTGTAATGGCCCAGGTCTCCTACTAAACATTTGACAAATATCTGTAAGTATTTATGCCTACTTGTGTTAGATGATAATGCCAATTCTATTAAAAGGTGATTAAAAGAAAATCTCACATGTAATAGCTTGGAACTATAAATGTTCATTTTCTAAAGGACCAAACACCTGCCAAAAGGAGAAGTTAAAATACAGTATTTCTACTATATGAAAAATATGAATTTATTTTATATTCTGTTTATTCATTTCACATTGACATGTGAGGATGACCCATTTTATAATTTTCCATCTTTGATTGTGCGCTGCTTCTTGCCATGAATAACTGAGACAAACCCCATCCCTGGGAGTTTGCCTTTCCCAGATACCAACAAAAGATTGTTGTGGAAGACTTAGAATTCAAAGTTTCCAAAGTTTCCAACACAGATAATTCTATGTTCAGATTTTTTAATTTTCCTCTAAAGAAACCAAAAATACAACTCTTTTTTGAGGCATTTTTTAAGGCTATAAGGAAAAACATGCAAATAGAGTTTTGCAAACAGTGTCTTCAGGTGAAACTTAAAGTAAAGTACTCTATAATCTTCTATAATTACACACCTGAATAATGGTCAAAACACTGATTTTCTCTTATTATTCTCTTTAGAAGCAATCTAGAATCTTGGAATGTAAAACATAAAACACCTGACAACATTTCATAATTATCTCCTTTCATCATGTGTAATTGTGTTACTCATTTTATGAAAATGACATTTAAGAGAAAAATGTGAAAGCTACAATTGTATAATTATTTTGCCAAGTACCAGTGCTTGTATGCTCTGTGAAAACCACACTAGCTCAGGGTTTAAAATTTCACTGAATCTATGTGCAAAGTTGTCCACATTTATTTTAGTTCCTCTCTTACATCCCATTACCTGTGAACTCTCTGATGAAAATACAAAGTAGTATTTTCATCATGCCATATCCTTCTATCCCCATTGTAGTGCCTGGAACATAATAGTCATTTGATATGCATTTACTGGCATGAGTTGACTGAAATGATTAAAACAAAACTAAATCAAGAGGGTGTGGCATACAGGGAAGGAGGAAGTCAAAAAGATCAATTCACTGTGGACTTTATCATTCTTGCTGCTCTAGTGATTTCATGTTTTCTCCCTGATTTAAGAAAAATAACTAAATCAATGCTCAAATTTGTAGCAAAAGTGAGAAAATACTTCTGACTTTTGTAAAGATGGTAGTGTAGGTAAACATGGCTCACTCCTTTGCATGACTATATCAAAACTACAACTAAGCAACAGAATAACCATCCTTCAGAACTGTCAGAAATTGAGCTGATTGGAATTAAAGAAGAAACCATGGTGAGCCTGCTAAGAGGTGTAGAGACATGGAAAGGGCTGGTCCCACACCCACAAGTGGCAGATAAAAATAAGGAGAGACATCTGAGGAGTGAGGAGTCTCAGTCCCACACCAGGCCCCCGCCACCAGCCCAGGTTTCCAGTGCCAGGAAGATAAATCTCTACAACTTCTGGCTATAAAAACCAATATGGATTGAGGCTGTGGAAGACAGAAACTTCTGGAATGCCCGGCACTTCCTCTTAAAGCACCCACACACAAACTTACTAAGACTTATTCCTTCTGAGCTACAGCATGGGGGATAGCAGATTGAAAAGCATTAGAGACAAATGGGGAGGAACTGAATTGTCCAGCATCAGGGCTAGAGCTGGGGAGCAGCTTTTCCCAGACAGAAGTGCTGGTAGAGACCATTGTTCCTTTTCTGAGTTTCCCTCTCCCACAGAGCCAGCAGGTAGGAGCCATATCTGAGACTGCATCAAGCTGGCTCATACAGTTTGCCCCACCCTGGTGACTTCCTGAGGCCCTGCCTCACCCAAATATCAGGCTCACCCGAGCTGTTTCCAGTGGCTTATCCATATGAATGGCTTATCTTGGCCTATGCCTCAGGTTTTCCTAAATTCTCTCAAACAATCAGCATCTTGCTTTAGAAAGAACTATACTTCTCTCTAAGTTGCCACAGGCCCAGAACTAGCAGCAGTCAGCCTTGGTTCATAGTTAAGCTATGCCTGGGCACCTCCAAGTCAAGCAAAAGTAGTGGCCATCTAGAGATCACTTTTGTAGCTAATGTTGTGAGACCCTGGGGCAAAACTTATTTTGTGGCTGACCTTGGATATATCAACAGCAATCAAGGCTTAACTACAACAGAAGGATATACACAGCTCACACAGTGTGTACACCTTCAGTATCCAGCTTAGGTAATAGGGGAGGCTTTGCCACTGGACTCTACAAGATACCTACTTTATTAAGCCTGGGAGGTGTAGTAGTTCTACCTAATATATAAAGCAAACACAGGGAGGCTGCCAAAACAAGGAGACAAAGAGACATGGCCCAAGTGAAAGAACAGATCAGAACTCCAAAAAAAGAGCTAAACAAAATGGAGATAAGCAATCTATCAGATGCAGAGTTAAAAACACTGGTTATAAGAATGTTTAGTGAACTTAAAAAATGAGAACTCCAACAACATAAAAAAAGATCCAGTCTGAAAGGAAGGATACACTAATTGAAATAAAGAAACATTTACAGGGAATCAGCAGTAGAATGGATGAAGCCAAAAATAAAATCAAGGATTTGGAACATAAGGAAGCAAAAAACAATGAACCATAATAGCAAGAAGAAAACAGAATCCAAAAGAAATGTGGATGGTGTAAGGAACCTCTGGGGCAACTTCAAGTATATCTATATTTCCATCATAGGGTTGCAAGAAGGAGAAGAGAAAGAACAAGAAATTGGAAATCTCTTTGAAAAAAAAAAAAAGTGAGAGAAAATTTCCCTAATTTTATAAAGGAAATAAATATGTAAGTCCAGGAAGCACATAGAATCCCAAACAAGATGGATGCAAAGAGGCTCTCTCCAAGACACATCATAATTAAAATGCCAAAGGTTAAATACAGACAATCTAAAAGCAGGGAGAGAAAAGCAGTTATTTGCCTACATGAGAGCCCCTACAAGACTGTCACTTGATTTCTCAAAAGAAACTTTGCAGACTACAAGAGATTGGCAAGAACTATTCAAAGATGAAAAGCAAGGACCTACAACGAAGATTACTCTACCCAGAAAAACTATCATTTAGAATCAAAGGACATATGAAGAGTTTCTCAGAGAAGAAAAAGATAAAAATGTCCATCATCACCAAACAAGTACCATATGAAATGTTAAAGGGTCTTCTTGAAGAAAAAAAGTTAAAAAATATGAACAACAAAAGGAGGATAAGTATATAGCTATCAACAATTGAATCTAAAAAACAAAATAAGCAAACAAGCAGAACAGAAACAGAATATAGATACAGAGAATGTTTTTATGGTTGTCAGATGGAGGGAGTTTGGGGGATAGGTGTAAAAGGTGAAGGGGTTAAGAAGTACTAATTGATAGTTACAGAATAGCCATGTGGATGTTAAGTACATTATAGGGAATAAGGTAGCCAAAGAACACATATGCAACACCTATAGCATGTACAACAGTGTGGAGATTGCTTGAGGGAGTGGGAGGTTGCTGGGTGGAAGGGAACAAAGGGGAAAAATTGTGGGCAACTGTAACAGCATAAACAATAAAATATAATAATAAACACATTTTCAAGGGAAACAGAGGACTTCTACAATACCAGGTGTAGGGAATTTTTCTGTTATAGGAAAGTAGTGTTCACTTGGCATTTTGCTTTATATTTATCATCGTTTCACTATAAAAGTAAAATAAAAATCACAAGCTAACACTCTAATCAAAAATTTTATTTTATTTCTCAAGATTGTTGTGGCAATTTGGGGCATTTTGTGGTTCCATATACATTTTTTGAATATTTGTTCTAGTTCTATAAAATATGCCATTGGTATCTTGATAGGAATTGCACTGAATCTACAGATTGCTTTAGGTAACATGGACATTTTAATGTTAATTCTTCCTATCCATGAACACAGTATGTGATTCTACTTATTTGTAACTTCTTTAATTTCTTTCTTCAGTACTCATAATTTTCTATGGGCAGGTCTTTTACACCCTTGGTTAAATATATTCCTAGGAATTTTATTTATTTTTTTAAGCTATTAGGAATGGGATGGTTTTCTTAGGCTTGGTTTCTAACAGTTCATTATTAGTGTGTAAAAATGTAACTGATTTCTGGATATTCATTTTACAGTCAATTGATATTATATTGGCCAAAAAGTTTGTTTAGATTTTTCTGTACAATGGCTCTAGTAGTGCTTAGCTGTCTTTAACCTCTTTCCAAACTTTTTGTTAAATTGTATTGTGACAGCTGTCATAACAGCATGAATTTTTAAAAAACCTTATCAAAATTGGTGAATTTTTGTTCAGCCATTTTAATATTGAAAATGGAAGAAGATATGTAACATTTTTGGCATATTATACTTTATTATTTCAAGAAAGGTACAAACAACTGAAATGCAATAAAAGATTTGTGCAGTGTATGCAGAAGGTGCTGTGACTGATTAAATATGTCAAAAGTGGTTTGTGAAGTTTCTTGGTACTATTGACATTTTGGTCAAATAATTATTTGCTGTGGAACTGTCTTATGCATTGGAAGATGTTTAGCAGCATCCCTGGCCTCTACACTGTAGAATTCAATAGCAGGAGATAGCTGACATACTCAAAATATACAAATCAATAAAGTTATTGGTGAAAATGAAAATGTGTCTTTTATTTTATAGAAAAAACTAAACAGACTTTTTGGCCAACCCAATATTTGGCAAAGGAGGCAAAAATATACTATAGGGTAAAAACAGTCTATTCAATAAATGGTTTTGGGAAAGATAACATGAAAAAAAATGAAGCTAGACCACCTTCTTATACCACATACAAGAAAAAATTCAAAAGGTATAAAAGACTTAACTGTTAAACCTGAAACCATAAAAATCCTAGAAGAAAACATAGGCAGTAAAACCTCAGATATTTCTTGTAGCAACATTTTTTTCTGATATATCTACTCGAACAAGGGAAGCAAAATTAAAAAAATAAACAACTGGAACTACATCAAACTAAAAAGTTTTTGCACATCAAGGATAGCATCAACAAAGTGAAAAGAAAACTCACTGAATGGGAGAACATATTCTCCTATGACACATCTAATAAGGGGTTACTATCCAAAATTTGTGGAAAACTTATAACACTCAACACTAAACAAACAATTAAAAAGTGGGCAAGGGACCTAAATAGACACCTCTCCAAAGAAGACATACAGATGGCCAATAGATGTATGAAAAGATGGTCAACATCACTAATCATCAGAAAAATGCAAATTAAAACCACAATGAGATAGCAACTCACACCTGTCTGAAATGCTATCATCAATAAATCAACAAACAGCAACTGCTGGCAAGGATGTGGAGAATGGGGAACACTTTGTCACCTTTGGTGGGAATGCAGACTGGTGCAGCCACTATGGAAAACACTGTGGAGTTACCTTGAAAAATTAAAAATGGAACTGTCTTATGACCCAGTGATTCCACCTCTGGGAATTTATCTGAAAAAACCTGAAACATTAATTTGAAAAAAAATATATGCACCTCTATATTCATTGTAGCATTATTTACAATAGCCAAGATTTCGAAGTAGCCTAAAATTGTTTTGTCCATCGTTACAGGACTGGACAAAACAATTATGGTACATTTTACACAATGAAATACTACTTGGCCAAAAAAAAAAAAAAAGAAGGAAATCATACCCTTTGGAACAACAGTATGGGTGGACCTAGAGAACGTTATGCTAAGTGAAATAAGCTAGTCAGAAAATGATAAATACCATATGATTTCATTCACATGTGGAATCTAATGAATGAAGTCAACTAAGAAGAAAAATAGAGACCCATAGATAGAGAGCAGGCTGACAGCTGTGGGTGATGGGGTGGGGTATGGGACTTGGTCAGAGAGGGTTGGAGAAATTGGCCAAAAAGAAAAAAAGGAAAAAAAAAACTCATGGACATAAGCAACAATGTAGTGGCTGCTGGAGGAAGGCAGAGTGGGAGATGTTGGTGGAGGGTATAGGGGGATAAATGGTGATGGAAGGAAACTTGACTTGGGCTTGACCTGGGGCGGTGAACATACAATACATTGTACAAATAATGAGTTGTAGAACTGTGCACCTGAAATCTATATAATTTCATTCACCAGTGTCACCCAAATAAATTCAACAAAGGAATAAAGCTCTATTTTACCAGATGATAAATTCAAGAATGGGCTATGGAAACTTAAAGTGGAAGATTCATCTATCATGTTATTCCCAGGTGCTGACTACTAAAGAACAGTGAATTGGAGTGTTAAAGACCCAGATGAAGTAGACTTATTTAATTATGAGGCATCTTGCAGAGAATAATTTCCTTCCTTCCAGAAAAATCTTTATATGACTCTTTTTCCCTCTGAAGAGGATTATGGGTGTACTAATTAAAAGGATATAGAGTAAAGGAAATTCTAGCTTAAATATTACTACAATTGTGAAAACTTTAATCTTAAATATCATTTGTTGTAAAAACTTTATTTTATACTCAATATTTTCAAAGGCATCTGCCTGTGCATTTCCACGTTATGCAAGACCAACAATTGTAGTAATTTCCTTAAACTTCCTGCTGTCTCAGGTGGCCTGGCATAGTAACCCTCAAACTCTCACTTAACAAATCAATAAATAAAGGGGTAAATGTTGGCCACATCCCTAGAATTGAAAACTAGAGATAGAAATAGGATTGATATAATAAAATAAAAATAAATAGGCAGGAGGATTTGCTTAGCAGGAGGAGGCACTTTTGTAATATCTGGTACTACAAACATATAACTAAGATTTTAGGAGGCGGTTGGCCTAAAAATCCTGAGTAGGTATATAAACCAAGACATTTTTGGCTGCAAGTTATAGAAACTTACACTAAGAAAATAAAAAACTAAGGACTACATTGACTCATTTGACTCATTTGGATGTTTGGAGGACAACCTTCAGGCACAGCTGGGCCTAAGGACCCATACAGTACTCGTAGACTTCTTCAGTTTCTCTGTATATCTTTTCTGCTTTTCTCTAGTTCTATTTTTCTCTGTATCGATTTGAACCTCAGGTGTGTTCAATGCTAACAGAAACCCCTAAAGTCACTAGTAGCCCAGGAGTCTCTTCATTCCAAATGAGCAATGTAGTAGACGCTCTTGGTGTCCTGCCTATAACCCTTTGGCACTCAGAATTTCCACACATTAGTGGCTTCCCATCCCAAACATCTATAATCTCTCTGCCTCCAGGCTTTCTGTTGGAGCAAGGGCAAGCTGGAAGTGTGGGGGCATTATTGTCTCCTGAGAAGCTCTCAGTTTTGAAGTACATTCTACACTATCATCCAGAAGTTCCCAATGGTAGGGAGCTCCAGTTTCAAAAAGCAGTAATCCGCTCATTAGTAATCCCTCAACTGATTCCTTTTATTTCCCTGATCACTTCCTTCTTCCCCTATCAGTGCTTATTTGGATCAGCTCTCCAATAACTACTTTTCCTCAAATCTTTGCCCCAGGGTCTACTCCTATGGAATCCAACCTAACATAAGCAGCCCCAAAAGAAAGTTTCTTTCTCTCAATGCCAGAGGAAGCTGCTAAATCTGTGATGCCCTGAGGACCAGGTCCAAGTCACATGCCCTCCCTTTTGCAAAGAAAAAAACAACTGGTTTATTTCTTTAAATAAATGAATTGTCTATTATCCAAGGAGTAACATACATACGGCAGGCAAAATTTGATGTTTCCATGAGTTCAGGATATCTTATAAGTGAAAATTGTATGAAGGAGAGATTCAGGGACATCATTTGTGCCTTTTAAGTGACAACAACCAAATTATTATTTAACTACTACTCCCTCCATTATTCCTTAGAGTAACATTCTGAGTATAAATAATTCAGTATTAGTTGTAAACCTTTTTTAGAATATTAATTTGATGCATGCATCCTGATAGTTAATTAAGTCCCATTTGGAACATGAACTTAAAAAAACAATATATGTAATATGAGTTTGTAGGCTATGGGACATAAAGTTTTCTATTTTATTGGTTTTAAAAAAGAAATATGTGAGTCTGATGAAAATCAGAAACAATGAAGAAGATACTAGCAACTTAGAAGGATAAATTCTGGTAAATTTTTGGACAAGCTACACTTAACCATTTTTATATCAACTCCAGTGGAAAGCACTGTATTTTATATGTACTATGATTTTCAATGAAAAAAATAGATATTTACTAGATTTTTAAATTTTGAAGTCTGAGTTAAATTTATACACTCTGAGGTTTATCTCTATTGAAAAGTCACTAAGTCCTAGTGTGAGGCCCATCCATTGGGTTCATTCTGGAGTCAGATACTAGAATAGAACAACTACATTGAAGGTTTTACTTGCTGACTGGTGGGGATAAAGAGTAAGATAACTTTTCTAAGACATGTATCCACCAGCATTAAATAACAAAGTATAGAAATTGGCCCTAACTGAATAATAAGCAAAATGATTCAAAGTGGAAAATTCATGCTTTGAATTCATAATAATATCAATAATTTGCTAGCTAATGATGCATGTAGAGGTCACCAGTCATTGAATATCACTGGGAGAAGCTGAATAAATTCAAGTTTGCTTCTGAAAGATTGGAAACTGCTTTGTTAAAGAATTCATGGCAAGATAGAGGCAATTCAGTTTGTATTCAGTATTAGAACAAAGAATCAACTCTCCTGACACTAACTGTATTAACTGGAAGAATTCCTCTAGCTTACCAAGGGTAGACATATGGAGAAGGGGTTCTATATCAAAAAATATGTCAGACTTCTGGTCAAGATGGTGGCATAGGCAGACATGGCTCACCTCTTTATACAACCATGTCAAAATTACAACTAAAATATAGAACAACCATCAGTCAGGAACTTCAGAAATTGAGCTGAAAGGTAGTTTTTCAACCCTGAGATCAAGCTGAATGGAAGTCTGATAACTATGGAATTAAAGAAACTACATCCATCCAGATTGGTAGGAGGGGTCCAAATGTGAAATGGGCTCACCCCACAACCACATGGATAAAAATTAGGGAGGGATATCTTGGGAGTGAGGAGTCCCAGCCCCACACTAGGCCCCCAAGCTGAGGGTTTCAGTGCCAAAGTCCCCACAACTTCTGGCTGCAAAAATCAGTAGGGATTGAGTTGGTGGGAGAAACTTCTGGAGCCCCAAGCAGCTCCCCTTACGGAGCCCACACATGGACTCACCTACTCAAGCTCACTCCCTCTGAGCTCCAGCAATAGGGTGATAGCTTGAAAGGCACCAGTGGTATATAGGGAGAGACTGAAGCATCTGACATCAAGGCAAGCAGAGGCCACTGTCCCTTTGTTAAATCCTCCCTCCACAGAGAAAGCAAGCTGGTGCCATATCTGAGACTCCATCAACCTGGCTAACACTGAGCTACCCCAGAGGCTCTCTCACCCAAATTATGGGCCCACCCAAGCTGCTTTTCTATAAGAATGGCTGGTCTTGGCTCCTGAGTCCTATCAAACAAGCAACAGCTCTCTTCATTGAGCCCTAACAGCAGCCAGGTTAGATTCACAGATTGGCTTTGCCTGGGAATCTCCAAATCTAGCACAAGCAGCAGCCACTTCAGATTGCTTTACAACACAGGAAGAGTGCCCAGGGGAAAACACAGGTGGGGGCTGACATTGACCTGTACCACCCAGGAAACCCCAGGGTCAGCATACCCAGTAGAAACCTACAGACCGCATAGGAGAACAACCACCCTGCCCCTGCAGAGCTGATGATCCTCCACAGAGGTTGATGGTTAGTGGTCACAGCCAGTCCTTGCAGCTGACCAGCTAGGGTAAATCCCTGCCATTGATCTGCCAACGACAACCAAGGCTCAGCTACAAGAGGAAGGTATACTCACTTCACACAATGGGCTTACCTTGAGTACACAGCTTGAATGATAGGGGAAGCTGTGCCACTGGACCCTGCAGGACACCTACTACGTTAGGCTCTACTACCAAGACATGGAGTCAAAGCTGCTCTACCTAATACAGAGAAACAAACACAGGCTGCTAAAACAAGAAGACAAAGAGACATGGCCCAAGTGAAAGAATGGCTCAAAACTCCAGAAAAAAAAGAGCTAAACAAAATGGAGATAAGCAATCATCAGATGCAGAGTTAAAAACACTGGTTATAAGGATGCTCAAGGAACTTAATGAGGAGATCAGCAGCATAAAAAAAAAAAAGTTCCAGTCAGAAATTAAGGATATACGAATGAAATGAACAATTTACAGGGAAACAACAGTAAAGCAAATGAAGCTGAAAATCAAATCAATGACTTGGAACATAAGGAAGCAAATAACAACCAGTCAGAACAACAAGAATAAAAAAGAATAAAAAAAATGAGGACACTATAAACAGCCTCTAGGACAACATTAAGAGGTCCAACATTCACATCATAGGGGTGCAAGAAGAAGAGAAAGAGCAATAAATTAGAAATCTATATAAAAAATGGTGAAAGAAACATTTCCTAATTTGTTGCTGGATATAGACATGCAAGTCCAGGATGCATAGAGTCCCCCCAACAACATGGATGCAATGAGGCCTACTCCAAGACACATCGTAATTAAAAGCCAAAGTTTAAAGATAAAGAGAGACTCTTAAAATCAGCTAGAGAAAAGAAGTTAGTAACCTAATAGATGCCTGATGGGAGGGGAAGGGAATAAAGAAGTACAAATAGGTAGTTACAGAACAGCCATGGGGATGTAAAGTACAGTATAGGAAATGGAGTAGCCAAAGAACTTATATGCATGACCTATGGACATGAACAATGGTGGGGGAATTGCCTGAAAGAGTAGGGGGTGCTGGGTGGAAGGAGTCAAAGGGGGAACTATCAGGACAATTGTAATAGCATAATCAATAAAGTTACCTTTTGTTTTTTTATCTGAAATACTCATATTAAGATGGACTTGACAAATAAATAAATAAATAAATAAATAAATAAATAAATAAATAAATAAAATGTAATTAAAAAAAAAAACACCCTACTGGGGAAAAACAAAAACAAAAACTCAAGTCCTGCATATCTACAATGCTATGGATTCTTAAGCACAGTTTACCAAACAGAGTACAGATCCAGCACAGCTAAAGAAATATTGTTCCTCTACTTATAATACAAAACAAACAACGTAAATAAAAACCCTTCAGTTTTAAGAGATAAAGAATAATCAATTTGAATACCGCAGGGTGCCTAGCAGCCCTTTAACTGAATGTTATTACAAGGAAAGTGCATGATAATCTTATAATAATAAAATAAAATGGAAATTATGTAGAATTAGTACATTAGATTTATTTTTCCTACTTTAATTTCTTTTGATTTATAGGTAACATTTTCATGGCCACAATTATACCCTTGCTATTTCAATTTCCAAGATAGTTTGTGGTTTAACGTCATTAAGGGGTGAGAGACATAATAGCTTATGTTCAGCTATTGGCAGTAAAGACATTAAAAGTTAGGAATATTTTATATTTGCAGAAGAATTAGCAACACTATATTGACTGACTAAAAACAAAACAAAACTTTGAAAAACCTGAGAGTTAAGCGATTATTGTCCCACAGACCTGCAAGAAGAGGATCAGGTAGGATCCCAGGACAGAGGTGATCACAAAGCAGTTTTGAGGAATTTCAAAATCTTTGGTGACTTTTCAAATATTCTCTAGGTGGTTGCTTGAATGGATGCAAAATCTACTAAAGAAAAAGAGAGACAAGCCAAAGGATGAGGAAAAAAAGAATGACCGAGAATACGATCTGCAGAGAAGTACACTCACCCTCACTCCTCTGGATAGGTAAAGAAAAGGACAGCCATAAGCTCTGTGAGTATGAATGAAAGCATCTTAGAAAAAATGCCCCCAGTGTGACTCTAGGCAAGTAATATCATCTAGCTGATGCTCAACTACAAACCTAGAGTTGGATAAGTTCCTTTTAATTTTAATGTTCTCTGCATGACCTTCTATGAACAAAATTATTATTCTTTTATAGGCTACAGGGAATTTAAAATAAAACAAACATACTTCATGAAGCTACTCAGGTATTTTGGAAAATAGGCCGTCTGAAGAAATTAATGGTACCTTAGCTTTGCCTTAGGGTGGTTTTAAAGGGGAATGGACGGGTGGATGTGGACAGGATCAAACGTGACACCAGTTTGCTGTGCAATGCCTCCCAGTTCTCCCCTCCGACAATGCGACAATGCTGAACTTCAGATATAGCTGGAAAGAGAAAAGATTTTCCTAATATTTGAGGTATTAATGAAAATGGAGACTCTGAATGCCAAAATTTTGTTTGAGTTTTGGCATTGCTTTGAAATGTAGCCTGAAATAATTTAATCATCTCTTTACATCCTTGATTTTCTTACATGCAAAATTTGAGATTTTAGTCCAAATCTACTTCTGTCTTTGACAGACATATTAAGGTAACTGAAGACAACCTGTGAAAGGCCTTGAACTGCAGGAACAGAGAGGTAACTAATGCTATTTGTAAACCCCATTGTTCTGCCATTTGTTTTTGCTGAGTAACCCCATTTGACTCATAAACTCAGTGTTCCAGCAGTAAAATCAAATGAACATTCTCTTTGGAAATGCATTTCTTGTATTCTCAGAGAAGATGAGAGTGCCCATTGGACAACATTTCAGAAGGTGCAATTTCATGAGACCTCTCATGGATTTTAAGCTAAAGAAGCTCTCTAAAGTTCCATCCTCTAATATTTTTTATCTCTGACATTCAAACTTCATTTTACTTAAATCTTACTAAACAGAACCAAGTATACTTTTATCTGCAGCTTTCAGACCAGAGCAATAAAAGCGAAAAAGAGTAATGATAATCAATAAAATATTGTGTGTTATGTTTAAATATCAACTCAACAAATTGTTACCTAATAAATATACAATGCTTCTAAGATTACTTCTCCAAAATTATATCACATAATTTAATTTTTCATCTCACAGAAAGTTTTGCAAACAAGACTTATTTTATATCCAGGATATTTTATTGAAGCTTAAATTTTGTGGCTGTGTATGTGGAATCAGTTGGCAATAACAACAGCAGCTCATTTGCCAAATGCCATTTTAATAGAGAGCTTCCTATTAGTATTTGCCAGATACTTGCCCTAACTAATTTAGTCTTCAGAAAAGACTCTTGAAATACTACTGTTACTTCTTCATTTTAAATTTTAAAAAACTAAGTCACACAAAGGGGGAGGGGTAACTTATTCAAATCTTATAGGGACTGAAGACACAGTTCAGATTTGAATTTCTTCAGTCTGGCCTGGCCCCAGAGCTCAAACACTTACCTCAATTCTATAAACAGTTCCTATCCCAAGGGCATCTAGTGATGTTGCGGGGCTCTGTTACTTCATATAAATACTGATTTTATCACACAGTCTACGATAATATGTCCACAAGGTGGCACTTAGCTCTGAATTGAGGTGAGGAATGAGAACACAAAACTTAGATGAGAGCTGGAAGAACTAAAACACAATTTTAGTTCTGGCACAGTTCTTGACATACTGTTTGATCTAGAACAGGTAAGCTTCCTTGGGATACAATTCTTTGTGGGCTAAATAAGTAAATATATAAAATATATAAAATATGGGAGTCATAAGCTTTCCCGAAATGATTAAATACTGATTCTATGATTAATTTGCCTAAAAATAACTGATAAGGCATTATCCAATTTGGTAGGGAAATAAATTTCACTGATATAAAAATATAGAAGAAAATGTACTATATATATTCTATTGACTTAGTTTGGATTTTTGATAAAGACAAGGTTGGTTCTTAAGGAAAAAACAAAATATCAGAATATCCATCACAAGAAGATATATGTTAGCAATAACAGAAAAGCAATAGGTCACATGTTTACACTTTGAGGTCAATATTTTCAATTGAAAAAATTAAAAATACATTTATAGGAAGAATGGAAAATGTTATTGCAATGATATAATAAACAAACTGATAATGTTACAACTTAATCAAAACAAGGAAAGGGTCTAATTTCCTCTGATTTGCTAAGGCAAGAATCACTTGAAATAGACACATTATGTTGATTTAATCAATAGGCTTGATTATATAGCATGCTTCAATAGCAAAGGGATAGGCATGGCCATAGCAGAGGGTGAAAATTGCTACAGGCTCTGATACTTTGGTCCATCATTATTGGGAGAAAAAGTACCAACTCATAGGTAGCAACACTACCTAGGAACTATTGGATATTAGATTAATTATGAATATCTAGGTTTTAATCTTATGTACTATTTTTGTATTTGGAAATGAGAGAAATTGTAAGTGTGTCAATGAGCTAGATGACTCCAGAAAAACATGCTTGCTATAGTAAAGTCTGAGAGGTGAGATAGGGTCAAACTCTCTGCAGTTGTGGAATGTATCCCTGTGATAGCATCATCCTGGGATTCTCTGCCACATCTTCTATGATCAATTACCTCATATGTCAGTAAAGGGAAGAGGCCAGTGCAGTCTTCCAGCATGCATGGGACTTCAGTCTTCATATTTTTTTTAGTGATTTTTTAAAAATTTTATTTTAATTGTTGTTCTTGTACAGTTTTCTGTCTTCTATTCCCATCCCAGCCCACCGCCCTAGCCCTCCCCAGCTCCCTCCCATTTCCAACCCCCTAGCTTTTGTCCATGTGTTTTTTATACCTGTTGCTCTAAACCCTTCCCCTTTTCCACTGAAATTCCCTCCCCTCTCCTCTCTGGTGACTGTCAGCCTGTTCTCAATTTCAGTGTCTTTGGTTATATTTTGCTTGTTTGTTTGTTCTGTTGATTAGGTTCCTGTTAAAGGTGAGATCATATGGTATTTGTCTTTCACCACCTGGCTTATTTCGCTTAGCATAATGCTCTCCAGTTCCATCCATGCTGTCATGAAGGGTAGGAGCTCCTTCTTTCTTTCTGCTGCATAGAATTCCATTGTGTAAATGTACCATAGTTTTTTGATCCATTCATTTACTGATGGGCACCTAGGTTGCTTCCAACATTTGGCTATTGTAAATTGTGCTGCTATGAACATTGGGGTGCATGGGGGGCAGTCTTCATTTAGATAAATTACATAAATAAATTTATCAAAGCATCCAGGTTTTCCAGTGACACCATAATAGCTAAAGACATAGGATATAAAGTCCTAGGATATACTCAAAAAAGGAGGCTTGAGAATCATTATGTTTTTTGAGACCTAGTTGTCAAAGAACACATTTAGAATCAAATTTGTCTTCCTATAAATCCTACATGTCTCAAAGCACTTCCATAGGATTTATGGACAACAAGTGAAATAGGTAACACCATCCCAATTTTCCAGAAGGCAAAACTAAGGCTCAAACTGCAAGTTGTACAACGTCACATAACTCTATAGCAGAGCTAAGGTTTTAACCAATGTATTCTGTTTTGAAGTTTAAATCCTTTGTTATCCTACTATAACAGTAAAAATTAATGACTCCTACAAAACTCCCTGATGATATAAAAAATATCTTGAGGAGTAGGCTCAGTAAATTCTTCCTCCACCCAAGTAGAAGATTACTTCATGAAAAGAAACAGCAACACCAGCAGGTATTAAATTTGATCAGTTGAAGTTTCTGTTGGTACATGAATGTTGTTTGATCCTAGCTTTATTGAAAAATAATTAACATGCAGCAGTATATAATTTTAGGTTATAGAGTATGATTGTGTGATTTACATATATTGTGAAATGATTAGCACAATACCTTTAGCTAACATCCATCAAATTAATTTTAATGTGTAACTTATTAGAAAAAAAGCTGCAGATGTGGTAATAAAACAATTTTCTAGAATGTATACATTTTTTCTTTAAAATATAAAAATACCTGGCTTACAAATTTAGTCTGAGACAGATATCTTAGAGACCAAATGTCTGAGTCTATTGCCAAAGTGTTTAACTTTTCAACGAGACATGTTGTGATCTGTTACAGCTGTGTTGTTAGCTCTACAACTGCACACTACAACTAAAATATGGCTTTGGTTGAAATAGAAAGATACTGTTGCTAGGAAAATCTTCCAGGCTTGTTAAAGAATGGTTCATTTTAATTGATGATATCTTCATTTCTTCTTTGCTGTAGGCCATATGTTATAGCAGAAAGAATTTTTATTTGAGACAAAAAGACCTAGAATTGAATTTCTATTCATCCATCTGCCATCTGTATGATAATAACTAAGCTACCATAGCGTACCTCTCTGATGGTCAATCAACAATTTCACAGTCTTCTTTCATCCCTGCCTATCATTGGTCTCCTCTGAGCTCTGCCTGCCTGCCAAGATCTCCTCTCATTTTCTCTGCTTAATCCATCACTAGCTTTTTCCTCTGGACCTCTGGTGTACATAATCCTGAGTTATGGCTATTCCCAGCCAGACTGATGCCAATTAAGCCTCAAGTGACAATGAGAAGTTCTGGAACCTGATCATCAGTCTGAGTACCTTGACCATTAGTCAGCCAAACGTGGACACCATAACTCTTCTAGGTCCCTATTCTGACTCCTTCCCTCTTCACCTCAGTAAGCATGGAATAAAGATAGATTCATGTTTCATCAGCATTCTTGGCTGCCAGTTTGGCATTTCCTATGCTGCTCTATTTTATCATGATCATGCAATGGTTAAAAAAACATTCTTCAAAACCTCTTATTTTTGATAAAGAGATCTTATGCGAATTCAATTTTTCTCTCTGAAATTTTCATATTGTGTTTAAAGAAAACAAATAATCATACCCTTTACCATAAACAAGATGTAGATTTCACAAATATATACATGCACTTGCTTTATTACATACACTATTAATATCTCTCTCATAAATGTCATTGCTTCTGTTGTGAATATTCTCTCTTTGTCCAATTAGGTATATTTTCCACAATTCCATCTTGCACCTTGCTCCATGAGGCTGAATTCTGTGAATGTCATCATCAGGTTACCAATCTGACTTTTGTTTTGGCCAACGGAAGGACATCAGTGTGGAAGCACAGAGAGAGGTTGAGGTATTTGTGCCCTGATTCTTAAAAGGCAGAGAGTAGGCAGAGGCTGCATTCCTCTAGTTGGGCAGTCCCTTTCTTACACAACAGCTCGGACTAAGTCATGAAAACCACACTTTCTCCTTCCCTTCCCAGCCTTTGCTACTCCCTTCTTGACTTCCTTAGTTCTACACACGCTTTTGTATATAGTACCAGCATTAAATTCTCCTTACTACTTTTGTATGTGCCACCTGTTCTTCTTAGGGCCCTGACTGACACAGTGTCTTAAGTTAATGAACCAAGTTTAACTGAGCAATGTCTACTGCAAGTGTTCAGCCCACTTTTTAGAAATAATTGGTCCCTGAACAGAAAGGGAAGAAGAGACTGATAGAAATAGTTTACAATCTTTCCGTCAAAATTTTAAAATGTAATTTCTCATTTAAGATAGTCATATATAAGAGTCAAATTTAATAGAATATTTTATATACTTTAATGTTTAAAGCAATTTTATAAAAGAATACCTGAGGTAAAAATGGAATGAGTGATATTTTTTTCTTTCTTATTCAACTTCTTTCACACTTAGATTTTTAAAAATTTCTTTAAAGTCTGAGAAATCAGGTCTATAATTATGACCTTGGTAGTCAAACGACTTTAGGTTTTCATTTCCCTGTTGTTTCATTGGAAATTGCATCATTAAATCATTATTTGTACACCTTTAAAAAAAACATAACTGATGAACAGCCTATGGAATTTCTGAATAATCAGGCAAGTGAGTATGTAATTCTTTCTCACTGATGGTTTAAATTGGTTTATCATTTGTGTAGTCAAATTCCTTGAACCTATATTTTTTCCTCTAAATACTATGTTCTTTCTTTCCTTTTACATAGAGGTTTTCAAAAAATAATCCTGCTTTATAAACACATTTATTAACTACTTAAAGAAAGTCCAATAAGATCCATACATTCTTAGGCTCTTGGGATGAGCAAAACCAAGTATATTTCTTGTCTCACAGAACTTGATGCCTGGTGAAGGAGACAGACATTAATCAAATAATGACAGAAAATAAATGAATATTCACCAGTGGAGATAACAATATTGAAAGAAAGAAACTCCTGCCTTGGTTTGGAGGTGGGATGATTCTTTGATAAAGTGACTGAGTGATGTCAATAGAAGGAATCAGATTAACTCGGGTTTATGAATTTTTTAAAGTGGTTATTGCATTCCAAGCAGTAGAAACACTGTGTGTAAGGATCCTATAGATGGAGGGAGGACTTGGTAAAACATTGTGCCTAGGACACAGCCAGCTTTGGGAAATAAGATGATGCCAAAGAAATTGATGGGAGCCAGAATATGCAAGACTCCACTGGCCATAGTCTCCTTTCCCATTAACTTTGTAAGTCACTGCAATCTGACTTCCACATATTCAGAAAAGTAGCTTTCTCAATATCACCTATAAGTTATCACTGCTGATTTTCAGTACTACTAAACAATTTATCCTTATTTTAATCTCTCTTCCATTGGAAAGTTTAGGGCTTTATACTCTTCATTCCTTTGTAACATTATGGAAGACTGCATTTTCCAAACATTGTCACAGCAACAATTCCAGTCCATATTCTTCCAGAACATTGCCACTACTCCATCAAGAAGATGTCTATTTCTTCTTTCCTTGAAATGAGGTGAGCTATTTGGTTATCTCAACAAGAAGAATGTAGCAAAGGTAATGCTACTTCACCTTCAAGGCTAATTCATAAAAGGTAATACAACTTCTATCTCATTCTCTCTTGAGACCATCTCCCTAGTATCCAGATATTATGTTGTGATGAAGCTAAGACTACATGGAGAAGTCACATGTAGGTATTCCAGCCAAAAGCTCAAGCTAAAGTCACAGCCAGCTGACATCATCAACCTCCTGATAAGGGAGTTGAGCAAGCCTACAGATGATTCCAGCCTCCAGATTTCTAGTTGCCTTAGTTGATGATGACTGAAACAAAGACAAGCTATCCCTGCCAATCCCTATCAAAATCATGCATTTAGGAGCATAATAAATGTCATTGCTTTCTTCTTCTAATTTTGTAGTAGTAGTTTGCCATTTGGCAACAGTTGATCAGAATAAATATTCACATTACTTCTTTTTTATAAGTAATTTTCTTTAGGATAATAGTGTAGTAAACTGTGTTTTTCCAAATTAACTTTCCTCAATTTAGAATATTACTTTTGATCTCCTGCCAAAATGGAGGTGTAGGTAAATACACTTTATCTCCTCACACAACCAAAAGTAGGACAACAGCAAATTTAAAAACAAAAAATACCAGAACTGCCAGAAAATCAAAATGTATGGAAGTCAGACAACCAAGGAGCTAAAGATGAAACATTCATCCAGACTGTTAGGAAGGGTGGAGATGGGCAGCTGGGGTGGAAAGGACTCATTGCAAGGTGGTGGCTAGAGGACTGGGGCTGGTGAGGCATCAGCTGGCAAACTGGGCTGTCCCACATTTGCATGTGGATAACCAGGGGGATCAACTGGGGAGCAAGACAGACCATGCAACCTAGGGTTCCAGTGATGGATGTAAAGCTTCAAAACCTCTGGCTATAAAAATGTGTGAGTACTGTGGCACTGGGAGAGACTTCCAGTGTCATAGGAGAGTTCACTGGAGAGACCCAGAGGGTCCTAGAGCATACATAAATGCAACCAAGAGGGAATCAGTACCAGAAAGGTCCAATTTGCTTCTGGGTAGGGGGGGAAGTGACTGAAAGCCAGCCAAGAGCTGAGCTAGCAGTATTGTTCCCTCTCAGATTTATATATAAATGTATAAATAAAATTTATATTTATATATAAATATATAAACAAAATTTATATTTATATATAAATATGTTTATATATAAATATATAAATAAAATTTATATAAATATGTTTATATAAATGTATATTTGTATATAAATATAAATATAGGAATAATATATATTTGTATATAAATATACATATTTACATATAAATATATATTTTTATATATGGCCCAAATGGAAGAACAGAGCAAAGTTCCAGAAAAAATACAACTAAAGGACAAAGAGATAGCCAACCTATCAGATGCACAGTTCAAAATGCTGGTAATCAGGATGCTCACAGAAATGATTGAGTATGGTCACAAAATAGAGGGAGAAGTGAAGGCTACAAAAAGTAAAATAAAGGAAAATATACAGGAAACCAACAATGACAGGAAGGAAACTGGGACTCAAATCAATGATTTGGACCAGAAGGAAAAAATAAACCAGGAGAGAGTGAAGAAACAAGAATTTTTTAAAAATGAGGACAGGCTAATGAACCTCTGGGACAATTTTAAATATTCCAACATGTTAATCATAAGGATGCCAGAAGGCGAAGAGGAAGAGCAAGAAATTGAAAATTTATTTGAAAAAATAATGAAGGAGAACTGCCCCAATCTGTCAAAGGAAATGGACTTCCAGGAATTCCTGGAAGCTCAGAGATTCCCAAAAAATTCAAACCTAAGGAGGCACACATCGAGGCACATCATAATTACATTACCTGAGATGAAAGGTAAGGAGAGAATCTTAAAAGCAGCAAGAGAAAAGGAGACAGTTACCTACAGAGGAGTTCCCATAAGACTGTCAGTTGATTTATCAAAAGAAACCTTACAGGCAAGAAGGGGACATACTTGGACAGAAATAATGCAAGTCATGAAAGGTAAGGATCAACGTCCAAAATTACTCTATCCAGCATAGCTATCATTTAAAATGGAAGGACAGATAAAGTGCTTCCCAGATAAGGTAAATTAAAGGAATTTATCATCACCAAGCCTTTACTATATGAAAGTTAAAGGGACTTATATAAGAAAAACAAGATGATCGAAACTATGAAAAATAAAATGATGAAACTCACAACTATCAACAACTGAACGTTCAAAAAAAAAAAAAAAAAAAAAAAAAAAAAAAAAAAAAAAAAAAAAAAAAAAA
>PVKU01000728.1:247193-259672 GCA_004027475.1 Anoura caudifer | reverse complement strand
GGAGAATAGTGTGGAAATGGAGAAGCCAGAGAATTTATATGTATGACCCATGGACATGAACTAAGGTGGAGGAATGCTAGTGGGAAGGGTGGGTTCAGGGTAGTGGGGAATAAAAGGGAGAAAAAAAGGGACTACTATAATAGCACAATCAAAAAGTATATTTTTAAAAGAATAAAATATTACTTTTTATTCATCAGTAATATTGGGAAAATAATGCTAAATATCTCATGATATTATTATAAGGGTTAAATGACATAACTCATGTTAAGCATTTATTACAGCACCTGGAACATAATAAATACTAAATAAATGTTGTATTTTTATTTTACCTCTGAAGCTTTGGGGTTTCCTAGCATTCTACCCATTATTCTATTATCTTCTTATCTGATACATTCTTCCCAGCATTCTATTCCCACTGCTTCATACTATCACTTTTTCCCAAGCAGCATTTTATTTCTTTGACCGAAGTAGGTTTTTAGGCTACAGTTAATAACAATGGCATATGATAGTTTTGTAGAATTGTCTTATATGCAGCAATATTTACTTTTTCCTTCTTTAGTATATATAATTAATGTAGGATTAATAAAAATGATTAGAATGCACTGGGTGTTTTAAATAAAAAGCATGAGCATCACTTTAAAGTCAGACCACTCTCTTATAAAATAAGAACCAAAGAAAACCTGAAGCTGAGGCAGAAGGAGATAATAATTTGAGGAAAATTTAATTTTTGAAAAAAATTGTTTAGAAAAGGAGAATTTTTTTATAAATAAAGTAAAATTTGGACATGTATAAAAGCAAAAATATATTTACCTCTAATATAAGGGTTAAGTAGTCATTTAAATTTTGTTTGTTTTTAAACTCACAAGGATTGTGATATTTGCTTCATGTTTTATTCACTAACCTACTTGAAATATGTCTGAAAAGAAATGTATGCTTGTTATTAAGAATTAAAAATTATAAATTTTAAAATTTATAACTAGGTCTTTAAATCAGTAATCTCAGTAGTAATAATGCATACAAGTGACCACGAGTGGTCTAGCAGAGTTGACAGGTTGGAAGTGATTATTAATAGCACAATGAATCTTCCAAAAGAGTGATCTAGTAAGAATTATGTATGTGAAATTCCCCATATTTCACCTTGTCTCATGTAGTCATGTGTACCACTTCCTGGTTCAAGGCCAATAATGGCTCACATCATGAAACACTATGAGCCAGGCACAGCTCTATGCTATTTAGCTGATTTAATTGCATTAATTCTCAGGAGAACACAGTGGTACTATTATCACCTCAAATTTTTATATGGATAAACAGTCACAGAAAGATTAAAGATATTTATACCTACCTAGATACTTTGTACCTACCTAAGCATGTACTTGTTGGAGACCAGGTTTGAAAGACCACTCTCTGCTCCAAAGTGCTGCTTGGAGTCACTTTGCCATTTAATGGACCTTTGGGATTCGCAGGACAAAGTCCACACCCTTGAGCAGTCAGAATCCTTCAGGATGTGGCCCCAGTTCTTGTTGCCTACCTGTCCCTTCCTTCGTTTTCTCTCTATGGCATCTAGGCTCCAACTAAGTTAGAAAGGTAACCATTTCCCACAAACATTTTGTATTTTTCTATCTTACTGTCTTTTTTTAACTCTTACTTTTGGTATCATTTTGGAGCTGGGTGAAAGAGGCAAAGGGATTAGGGGGAAAAAAAAACCAAAAAACCCTCATGGAAACAGACAACAGTATGGTGATTACCAGAGAGAAAGGCGGGTTGGAGGAAGTTAGAGAGGGAGAAGGGAAAATAAAAGGAGACAAAAGGAGGCTTGACTTTGGGTGGTGAACACACAATACAATATACAGATGGTGTATTATAGAATTATACACATAAAACCTATGTAATGTGATTAACCAATGTCACTCCAATAAATACAAATTTTTTAAAAAACTCTTACATCTGGTATCCTTTTCTTCTTTTTAGTTTGTCAAAAGTCTAACAATTATTGTCAACTCAGTTAAGTGGTGTCTTCTCCATGGAGATTTAACTGAACTAAACCTACCTATGAAGCAGAAAGGAGTCTATTCTTTCTCTTTCCTCAGGAAACATCTTTTTTTTTTTTTTTAAGATTTTATTTATTTATCTTTAGAGGGGAAAGGAAAGAGAGAGGGAGAGAAATACCAATGTATAACGGTTGCCTCTTGTGTGCCCCCTGCTGGGAACTGGCTCACAACCCAGGCATGTGCCCTGACTGGGAATCAAACCATGATCCTTTGGTTCACTGGCCCATGCTCAATCCACTGAGCTACACCAGCCAGGGCAGGAAACATCTTTTTTATATCTCATATATTCATTTAATAGGTTATATCCTAAATTTCTAAGAGTAGTAATTGTTCTGTCTTTTTTTTTTGTTTGTTTGTTTCCCCAAAATGACTGCTATAAAGCCTTGAATAAAATTCTGGTTTCGTTTGAATTAAGTTCTTCATTCTACGGCTATCTACAACATAGCAAACACTCTCAGAAATTGTGAAGAATTACTGTTCATAGACACCTGATAAGTTATCTTATATTAACATGTTTTGATGTTCTAGGTATGTAGCATCTAAGATACATAAAGTATCTGACCTCTAAAATTAGTTTATGTGATAAAATATGAATGAAAAAGTGTTTTCTATTATCCAAATATATTATCAAAGATGACTCAAGGCCAAGTTGAGGGAGTGAGAAAACTCAAGGTTACAATGTTATTTGATTAATCTAAAGTAATCTTGACATTCAGACAGGATAATCTAATCAGAAAGATAAGACTGGGTTTTGTGACTTAATATTATTCAGTTATTCTTCTTGATTCTTCATAATTAACTACATGGAAACAAATAGTTGTTTTTTTTTTTTTTTTCCAAAATGAAGATGTCACAGACTATCCTCCAAAAATAACATAATAAGTGTTCATCTTCCTGGCAACGCATTTGCGTTTTGTGTACTCAACAATGTAGGCTAAGTCATCTCTGGTAGATGTGTGAAGACAACAATGACATTTTCCTCACTTGGTACTTGATTTTTCCTAACATTTAATTCCACTGAAGTACAGACTGGCCCTTAATTTTCTTAGTGGTCATTGGTCTTGTACTTCATCCCCCCTTTTTTATGTGGGAAATTTATCAGACCATCCTGTTCAATCTGTCCAGTATGTCCAATTATTTCTCTCTAAAGTTGATGGATTTTACAATTAAAATGTTCATCCATAACTCAATTAAATAAAAACTTTTAGTGTGGCTGATTTAATTTGCAGTGGGCAAAAAAGTGCCTAATTCAACAGGTATGAAAATGTCCCCTGCTGTATTGATACAGAGCCACTAGGTGACATTTACAAAAACCAATTGCTTTAGCATCAAGAGAAATCTATCCTAACAGGAGTGGGGAGTTTTTGATTATGTGCATTCTCAGAGCTGTGTAAACCAGGTAGAACAACCAGGGAGTGCTTAAGTTTAAGCGTCACAACAAGAGGGATATTGACTACATGAATTTTCTCTGAAATAGAATTACCCTGCTGTGGGTAACCACACATTTCAATCATTTTGAGGTATTAGCTAATTAGTTCAAGCAAGTTTAGTTTTCTTAATGGAGCTTAATCAGACTCTTACAGAAAATATTCTTAGGCAAAAAAATTCACCAAATAATAGTTCTACAACTTTTTTTCGTTTCTGGTGTATGTTAGAGATCTGACCTCTTGAAGCAGGCTTCTATACACTGAGAGGCTAAGGTTTAATATGCTTGGATTTAAGGTGCATGATGGGAAGCCCATGAGAACATAATTGCAGAGCTTCCAAAAGAGGGCCAGTACATACATTCCATGTAGAAAAAGACCCCCAGTTCCCCATACTTGCAAACTTTTCCTAAACCCACACTTCCTTTTTAAGCTTCTTCCCATTTTGATCCTGACCTAAGCCATCCATTGCGCTCTTACTCTGTGGTTTGTCATCACTTTGTTCTTTCCTGGATGACTGTGACTGATGATGATTATTCTCCCAAAGATGCCCTTGCCATTTTAAGGGCCTTTATAATACTACTGAGTTCTTTTGTATTTGGACTGCAGATCTAGTTCTGGTGTTTAGGCATCAAAATCCCTTGAATTTGTTTTTAAATAACAATGGGGCTTATAATCAAAATGTATGCTTAATCATATAGTGTTTTGATTATTTTTCTGGAAAGACTTTTAGGCAATTCTAACAGTTGGTGGAAATATGTCATTTCTGTCTGGAAGCTAAAAGATTGACTCAGGTTTGCCTCACCAACCAAGGTCATAGTTTGTTCTGCTTTGATTTGGATGTGTAATAGCTATGTTGTGCACATATGCATGTGCACACATGTGCACATATGCATGTGCACACATGTGCACACACAGAAGTGGAGAATGTACACTCATAAATTAACTAGTTTTTTTTTTTAATTTACATGTTGCCAACAAAATGACTTTATAATGCATTCCATGGACTGTACTGGGGGATCAACTTAGTCTGAACATTAAAATAAAATAGTACTACTCTGGCTGGTGTAGCTCAGTAGATTGAGCACAGGCCTGCTAACCAAAGGATCACAGTTCGATTCCCAGTCAGGGCACATACGTGGGTTGCAGGCCAGTTCCCAGCAGGGGATGCATGAGAGGCAACCATACATTGATATTTGTCTCCCTTTCTCCTTCCCTTCCCCTCTAAAGATGAATAAATAAAAATAAAAAATAAAATAAAATAAATAGTACTTTGTAAACATATTCTAAGTGAGGTTTAGGGGAATCTATGGGAGTTCTTGATTTACTTAGGTACTGCTCTCACTCAATATGTCTACGGCCCATGGCTGTGTACATTTCATAGATCATTTGCACTATTCAGTAGCATCTGAAGCCTTAATCAGGCTAAAATAAGCAATAGGCTAAAGAAATTCAATATAAACACGTAGCAGAGTGAACTTTCTGACCTCTATTGAACAGAGTGAAATCTATTACTTAGAATTGGGCAACAACACAAGAAGGATTTGCTACGAGGTTATCAGATTTCATAACAATCAGTGACAATGATGGGATCATGTTGTAAATTTGAGAGCTGAGTTTAAATTAAAATGAAATGCCCTGGATTAAGCACTCAAATAAAGCAGCCTGTTATATTATTAATTTTAATTAGCTTCTTTGTTGCCTTATATTCTATGATCTGAGCTAAGTAATTAAGCCCATTTTATTTTCCAATTAGATTATAGTACATGTCTTGCTAAATCTAAGTATCAGAGAATATATGGGTCCTAAATATATACTGTTTTGTTGTGGGTATCCTGCCTATAGAACAGTGCTCTTGATGTAACATACACTTTTAAATTGACTACAGCAATGGTGTTAGTCTTTCCAGGGAGACTGTAAAACATGATTTCTTACTTTTATGTCACATTTCCTACTGAGTCTTTACTTTGTAAAGCAGGGGCTTTTGGAATCCAGAACAAAGAAATGTTCTAGTTCAAAAAAACTGGATGATGGCAATAAGTTCATAAAGAGGGACTTAGGGGTCCAGAGGACAACATGTAGCTCATTTAAAGAGGGAGATGTCCCTATGTCAAGACAAGGCTAGATTTTGAAGGATTATGGTTATGATGATCAAATCAGAAATATGATTTGATGGAGCAGCTTGAGTCAACTGACTGTGGAAAACTTTGAGTTTTATGTTGAAGAAAACTTTGGAAGTATTGCAGCTAAACTTGACTGAGCACTTACTATAAACCAGGCATGGCAGTGAATATTTTATATAAATCATCTTGTTTAACCTGAAAATCACCCACTGGAGTAAATATTTTATTTAAGTCCACTTTACAGAAAATTGTAAAGAAAACTGAAGACAAGAAACTTAATGTGTCTTGACCCTGCTGCTGTGTGTCAGACATAACCCTTGAACCTGTGCCTGCATGACTCAAAACTATATGCATGGTGCGATCCCTATCTCTTTCTGCAGCCCTTCTAATTTGATTGTGAATTTTAGGGACCTCTCAGACTCCATTGTCCCAGGTGTAAAATGGAGCCTAAAGTGCCTACCTCTCTTAGTGGTGCTTTATAAATTTGAATCGTTCCAATTTTTAAACATGATTAGTATGACATCATCAGGAAACACAATAGGCTAGTTAATATATTTCCTCTTTTTTCCTGAAGCCACACCTAAATGGAGAAATGATCTGGTACTTGAATAACAATAACATTTATTCAACATATTTATAGCTTCTGAACTCATCTTCTTTTTTCCCTTCTACTCTCCTATGGTTTATTTCTGTCTATCAGCCAAAATGATCCAAATAAAATGTAAGTCAAGTCATGCCAGTACTTTGCCTAAAACCTAAATTGTTTCCCACTCCACACAAAACATAACTTAAAGTTTTCTTTGTAGTTTACAAGGTTGTCCATGACTTCACCTCACAAACTATGGGACTTCATGTGACATCATTCACCTGCTCCCCACACTGACTCAGCCGCACAGACCCTGGTATTTCCTAAAATATTGGCAAGGATTCTCAGTCCAGGGACCTTGTATTTTACTATTCCTGCTTCTCCACACATGTACATGTCTCACTCCTCTTAATTCAAGTCTCAGCTGAAATGGGACCTGCTCTGAAATGCATTCCCTGACCATTCCAAGCCAAATAGTACAAAATAACACAAACACTCCACCAACACCAGTTTCATGATTACCCCTTAGTCTACTTGATTTTTCTTCATAGTATATGTTCTATAACTATATAGTATTTATTTACTTATATATCTATAATTTTTATGATTGCCTTACTCTTACTAAAACAGATTCCACAAGAGAAAAAGACTTAATTTGCTTTGTTCACTGCAAAATCTCCAGAGCAGAAAAGAGTGTCTGTGAGGATGTATAAATCCAACTTTAAAAACAAGGAACAAAAGGAAGGAAGGAGCACATACTAATGACCATTTCATTCAAGGTACTGTTTTCAACATTATGAAATAAGTCTGGTTTAATACACATGTTTTCCAAGGACTTTTTTAACCACCTTATTCTATGACACAAATTATTCTATAAACACTGAGCCATCACAGTGCTAATACAGTTGAGGAGGAGGAAATAATATTTCTGCCTAGGATGCCCCAGGATCAGGATGGCTTGAGTAAATTTTCTGATTATTTTTAATACCTGAATTTATCTAACCTTCAGAACCAGGCACATTTAGCAATCTACGCTAAGTTAACCCCATATTTTGTTGCAAGGACAACACTTTCAGTACATAATATGACTTAAACTTGTACATTAGCAGTGTCAGCTTTCATGCTGGTGCCTGTCTGTCCTGATTCCCCAGTATCTGAATCAGCTTTAAGAATAGATTCAAATGTTTACCCTACATTCCCTATTGGTACTTCCATTCCTATCACTCTGCCAACTGATCTTGATGTCTGCTCCACTAAGGTAGAACTCTGGATGGGCCCCTAATCCTTGCTATTGGAACCTCTGCTTACTTGCCTAGCCCTGTGATTTGGGTGGCATCCAGTCTCCGGGCTGACCTGTCATTCCACTGCTTTAGTTGTGATGTTCATCTGACTTTAAAATTTTGAATGATGCTTTAATTTAACAAATCATCCCGAACAATACTACTGATGAAGGGAAGAAATTACTAAAGATATTTAAGTCAGTAGCTACATATATTTAACATCTACTGGTATTTACTGTCAATGCTGGTTACATGTACATATCCTACCAAGATGTACTTAATACAATATTCTAGCATTTCTAAAGTCTTACTTACAGTATGCTGTGGTAAGTTACCTGGGTATGAGAAAAAGGGTTTCACTAAAACTATAAGCAGCAGAATAACAGCCTTTCTGAATATCAGGAAATTCTACCACGGCTCACTGCAATAGTTTTCTATTAATCTTTAATGAGACAATTACGTAAAGCACTTTGTAAGTTTTCAAGTGATTCAATATGTAAGCTATGACTTGGATATAGAATATAATTCAATGTATACATGATTTTTCAAGTGAAGTTATGCATTGTTGAATTACTTGTTTAAAATATTATTATTTCTCCACCACATGGATTTATAAATGTTTTGAATAAAAATAGCATTTTTACCTTATACATGGTAAAGACTTCCAAAGATGATCATAAAAATTACAGGCATGACATGCTGGAAATACTGGATGAGCTTGAACTGTACTTTAAAATAATAGCTTCTAATTAAATTGGAAAACTGGATGTTTGCTATATCATTATGTGAAGGAAAAATAATTTGTGGTTTACGGAACATGTGTCTGTGTGCTTACTTTATAATTGTGTATTTCATGTCAAATGTAATATTTTTTGAGCTAGGCAGAAGAATTGAAAATAAACTAAAATGGTATCTCCAGGAAAAGACATTTAACACATTTAGCATTCAACACGTTACATATTTTAAGGCATACCATCACACAGAAAATTGGGCACCATGGCACACCCATCACATATGACCATCTGAGACGGCCAAGTCAGCACGTCTATGCCATCAGACCAGTAGTCAACTGAGCATTTTCATTTTGGTCAGCTGTTCAAACTTCTCCTCTGTCTATTCCACACTCTCTTTTTCTATTGCTAACATTCACTAACTACCTTCAGCTGGCTGAAATATGAGCTTTTGGTGTTCTATGAAAGTTCCATCTCTTGTTAAAAAATAACCTGTCCTGTGAAAGTTCCCAAATTTTAACTGCCAAGTATAAGAAATTTTTCTCTTCTGCAGAGAAATTTTAGAAACTTGTTTATGATTTAAATAAATTTAGGCAACTTTTTATTGTGTGTGATTTAATACTATCCATTGTATCATCATGTCCTGGTCTTCAGAGAAAACATCTAACAAGAAGTATCAGATGATGAAGAATGCATCCCAATCTCAACAGAGATATTCAGTTTTATTAAATGAAATGTGTTTATTTAAAAATGATAGGAGTTTATACCTAAACATAATAAGGCCATATATGAAAACCCTACAGCTAATATCATATACAACAGTAAAATGTTGAAAACTTTCCCTTTTAGATCAGGAATAAAACATAGGTGCCCATTATTACACCTCCTTTTCAACATAGTATGCAGATACCTCAAAAAATTAAAAATGGATCTGCCTTTTGACCCAGTGATCCCACTTCTGGGAATGTATCCAAAGGAACCCAAAGCACTAATTCAAAAGAACATAAGCACTGCTATGTTCGTTGCAGTGTTATTTACAATCACCAAGATATGGAAAGAAGCCCAAGGGTCAATCAGTAGATGAGTGGGTAAAACAACTATGGAATATTTACACAATGGAATTCTAGTCAGATGTAAAAAAGAAGAAAGTTTTTCCCTTTGCAAAAGTATGGATGGACCTGGAGAACGTTATGCTAAGTGATATAAGCCAGTCAGAGAAAGACAAATACCATGTGATTTCCTTCATATGTGGAATCTAATGAACAAACTGAAGTAATTGGCAAAATAGAGACAGACTCATACATAGCAGAATGACAGCTAAGGGGGGAGGGGGGAGAGTGGAGGGATTGAGCAAAAAGAGAGGACAGTCTATATCCTTACTCATGGACATAGATTACAGTGTGGTGATTGGGGGAAGCAGGTATAAGGGGCTAAATGATAATGAAAAAAATACAATAAAAATTGTTAAATAAAAGCCAGAGCAAGAAAATAAATAGGAAAGAAAAAAATAAAAGGCATTCAAATCTAAGAGGAAAAAGTAAAATTATCTGTTTGTTGATAATATCATCTTGTATATAGAAAATCCAAAAGAGTCCATCACAAAACTGTTTGAATTAATAAACTCAATAAAGTCAGAAGATACAAAATGAACATACAAAAATCATTTTGATGTGCTAACAATAAACTCTCTGAAAAAGAAATCATTCTTAAAATATTTATTTTATTCTAAAAATAAAATAAATTTTTTAAGATATCATAAAAAACAAACAATAAAAATAATTATGGATAAATTTAACTAAGGACCTGAAAGTCTATACCCTGAAAACTATAAGAGTTTGATGAAACAAATTTAAGGAGACACAAATAAATAAGTACATAGTCCATGTTCATGACAGAAATAGTTAATGTTGTTAAAATGTCCATACTACTCAAAGCCACCTATAGATTCCATGTAATCTTTATCAAAATCCACAAGGCATTTTTCACAGAAATAGAAAAAAAAATCCTAAAATTTGTATAAAACCACAAAAGACCCTGAATAGTCAAAGCAATCTTGAGAAAAACAAAACTGGAGGCCTCACACTTACTGATTTCTAATTACATTACAAAGCTATAGCAATTTAAAAAAATGGTAATGGCATAAAACAAAAACACAGACCAATGGAAGAGAGTCACAAGACCAGAACTAAAACACACACATATATGACCAACTAATATTTGACAAGGACACCAAAAATATTCAATAGGGAAATCATAGTCTTTTCAAGAAGTCACATTGGAAAAATTGGATATCTACGAGCAACAGAATGAAATTGTCTCCCTATCTTCCATCACTCACAGAAATGAACTAGAAGTGGATAAACAACTTAAATGTAAGACCTGAAACCACAAAAATCCTAGAAGAAAAAAAAGGATAAAATTCCTTAATATTGGTGTTGGCAATGATTTTTTTTCTTAATATGTATTAAAAGTACAGGCAACAAAAGCAAAAATCAAAAAGGGGGACTACAGCCTTGGCTGGTGTAGCTCAGTGGATTAAGTCTGGGTTGCAAACCAAAGGTCTGCCAGTTGGATTCCTGGTCCAGGCACATGCCTAGGTTGCAGGCCAGGTCAGCCATGGGGGCCAAGTGAGAGGGAACCGCACATTGATGTTTCTCTCCTTCTCTTTCTCCCTCCCTTCTTCTCTCTCTAAAGATAAATAAAATAATTTTTAAAAGGGGGGACTACATCAAACAAAAGGAAGTTTCTGCCTTGCAAAAGAAATAATCAACAAAATGAAAAGATAGCCTGCAGAATGGGAGAAAATATTTGCAAACTATCTACTAAGAGATCAATATCCAAAACTTATAAGGAGCTCATACAACTCAAAAGAACAATCAATTTAAAATAAGCAGACTTCCGGCCAAGATGGAGGTATAGGTGGACACACTATGCCTCCTCTCACAATCAAAATTAAGGACAACAAAGATTTAGAAACAAGAAAAGAACCAGAACTCATAGAAAACTGAACTGTTTGGAAGTCCAACAACCATTCATCCAGACCGGTAACAGGGGCGGAGTCGCCCCAGGAAAAAGTGGAGGTGCAGACCGGGCATACAGGCGGCAGCAGCTGGCAGATCCCAGGTGCACAGGAGGTGGCTAGCAGACCCCAGGCACAGAGGGGCAACTGTGCAGATCCAGTGAGGCCACACAAGGTGGCTGGCTGACCAGGTGGTCCCACATTGGCACACAGATAATCCAGGCGAAGGGGAAACAGCGGAAGGGACTGGAATCTGAGAGTGAGCAGAGCAAGTGCCATTGTTTCCTCTCAGACCCCGCCCCCACATACAGCATCACTACCCAGCCACTGGGCTTCCCCACCCTGGGGAATACCTAAGGCTTCACCCCTCACTACCTAACACCCCCAACTAGGCCAAAAAAAAAAAAAAAAGAAAAGAAAAGAAAGAAACAAAAATGGCTCAAACCGGAGAACAAATCGAAGCCCCAGAGCCAATTTATCTAAGCGACAAAGAGCTAGCCAACCTATCAGATGCACAATTGAAAGCCCTGGTGATCAAGATGCTCACAGAATTGGTTGATTTTGCTCACAAATTAGATGAAAAAATGAAGGCTACAGTAAGTGAAATGAAGAAAAACTCACAGGGAACCAATAGAGATGGGAGGAAAACTGGGACTCAAATCAATGGAGTGGACCAGAAGGAAGAAACAAACAACCAAATAGAAAAGAATGAAGAAACAAGAATTCAAAAAAATGAAGAGAGGCTTAGGAACCTCCAGGACATCGTTAAATGTCCCAACATCCGAATTATAGGGGTACCAGAGGGGAAGAAGAAGAGCAACAAGTGGAAAAATTATTTGAATAAATAGTAAAGGAGAATTTCCCCAGTTAGGCAAAGGAAATAGACTTCCAGGAAGTCCAGGAAGCTCAGAGAGTCCCAAAGAAGTTGGATCCAAGGAGGAACACACCAAGGCTCATCATACTTACATTAGCCAAGATTAAAATGAAGGAGAGAATTCTAGAAGCAGCAAGGGATAAAGGCAGAGTCATCTACAAAGGAGTTCCCATCAGACTGTCAGCAGATTTCTCCAAAGAGACCTTCCAGGCAAGAAGGGGCTGGAAAGAGGTATTCCAAGTCATGAAAGTCAAGGACCTACATCCAAGATTGCTCTATCCAGCAAAGCTGTCATTTAGAATGGAAGGGAAGATAAAGTGCTTCTCAGATAAGGTCAAGTTAAAGGAGTTCATCATCACCAAGCCCTTATTATATGAAATGTTAAAGGGACTTA